>PQWD01003234.1:0-178491 GCA_019425675.1 Leucinodes orbonalis
ATTTGAATTTGAATTTTCAATCAGGATTCTTGACGCAGTTCAAAATAATTTATTATTAACCTCTTGTCAGTTTGAAAAGGATATTTGGTGTTATTATTATCCTGAAATGTCTGTCGCTCATTACAAAATGGTGTCAAAAGCTTTAAAAGCTTTAATTTTACCAATGAGGCTTTGACTAATATTTTATTTAAAGTCCACAAATATGAAGTCGTAGAACAAGCCACTTGTTCGTGGTTAATTCACTAATGGAGCCACATTTACACGCGCTCGTGTAACTCAGAAAAGTGTTATTATTAACTTAATGTTTTAGTAATATATTAGCAACGAAGCAGACAGTCCATCTGATGGTAAGAAAGACGGTGTTGATGGTCATGTTTAAAGAAGAAGATTGTTTATAAATCATGATTGATTGATCATTGTGTTAATTATGTAGAGATAAGAGCGCAATCGGTTATTTAAATATACAGTAATGGTGGAAATTATCACTTCTCAGGCTCACCTCTTATGGAATACACTACAAGAAAGCATAATTTGATAGTTACATTTCAAATTTAAAATGAAATACTAAATATGACTTCTACCAAATCAAAGAAGTTAAAACTAAAGTCAACTTGACCAAAAATATAACCATGTTTCTTATTTAGCAAAACACAAGCAAATTAAGTTACATAACTTTTTTATGAGTTTTTCAAATATTTACCCTAAAGCACATACGATCACATTATGACGTAACATTTTTATAAAGCGGAAACATCGTGAGGAAACCTGCGCAAGAAGACCAAAAAAATTCAAAGGTTGTGTGTGAAGTCAACCAATCCGCACTGGACCCGTGTGGATGACTGAGGCCTATACACTCTTTACAGGTAGGCTAGTGCCCCTCGGTGGAGATAATTAATGAGCTGATGATGATTTTTATAAAGTATAATTACTTATGAAACTAAAGACAGAAGTAAACAATTCTCTAAAATTGTGTCCTTAAATTTAAATATACTAAAAATCTGAATTGTTAAAAATACATACAACATTAAAGTTTTATTCCCTAAAACGCCAGCATAGACTATTTTGTAGTCATAAAAGACAGCTACGTCTGAAGTTTCAAAGGAAAATACGACCTAAGAGAAGATTACCAAAATCCAAGTCCAAACAAACACCTCAATACGAAATGTAGGACGTGTGTAGGTGTGAAAGTCTCGCATAAGTAGGTATTGTGTTGAGTGCAAGTGCATCTTGCATCAGAGGTGCCGTAGGTGACGTAAAGAGGTCGCGGCTCCGGGGAGGGGGAGTGCAAATGTGCATCGCGCGATGAGCCGCCCGAATGTGCTTCAGTTATGCAAACACCCTGAAGTTATACATGCTGGATGTGACTAAGAAACTCCTAAATATAAGGAACTTGTAATTCAAATTTAAAAATGTTTAATTTATACTTGAAGAAAGCGCTCGAGAATGTCAAATGAAGCTCTACCACTGGGTCGGAATACATCTTAAACTTAAAAGTATTGTATGTTTGGGAGTTCGGGAGTGGTATTGAAACGACGAGATCGTAATTAAGACTGTTTATTGATTAACATATCATCGATTATATAGTCATACAGATTCTTATACATATTATACCCTTAAAATGTCATGAAGAGATATTTTTTCAAATTATTAAATTCATTCATAATCACCATCAGTTTATAATTTTTTACTGCAGGAAAAGCAATTGGTTACTGCCTTCCCACACAGCAAAGTCATAGATAATGTGGGTCGCAACCCACCGCGTGGTTTGCAATGCGAATTGGTGAGTGTTTTCGACTACCATTTTAAGATAGTAGCCAGGGCCGACTGTTTTATTTTTTATTTTTTTATTTATTTCTTCAAAAAAATACACATTATAACAAAACTTAGCTTTCTGCCAACTGTGCAACAGTTTGTCGCCAGTCGCTCTCGTGAGCATTATTCTTATAGCTTAATCTTAATATATTTATACATATACATGTAACCATGTACATATACACATACACCCACACACACTTGCAAGTACATATAGATACACACTTACGCATACATACATGCACAAACACACACACACACACACACTCACACACATTCACACTCACACACACACAACATTATTATCATGAAGACATATATATATCATAATGTAAATATAATTAAACATTCAATATATGCATCTAATATAGATAAACACAAGGTAATAACATAAGATACGATAATGGCACAAATATACCTAATGTAACACATAGAAATACTAACAATAACTTTTACACACTTGAATGATAGGTACCTTAACTAATAATAATACTATTGTTACTTTCTACAAAAAATTGATCTAAATTTCATTACAAGTATGTGACTTACTCGTATGCCTTCTTAACAAATTTCGAAGGTGTTGTTTAATTTGTGCCTTTGCTAATAGACCTTGCGGCAGTTCATTAATAATAACAGGCGTCAGCCAGCGCCTAGTGCGTTTACCAAAATAGTTTTTAACTCGAGAAACTACCAATTAAGTCTACTTGCTGAGCGGGTTGGATAGTTATGTATACGAACTTGTCTATGTTCCATGTACAAAATTGTTCCACTAAAACAGTTGTTTTTACCTTATATTCAACTGGAAGAACTTTACATATTTTAAACAGCTTTTCGTACTCGCCATTAGAGTTTTTTTCACTTCAAATCAACTAGCACTTTACGTACTCTTATTTCACGCTACGATATCTGGCACTGCGGTGGTACGTACCTAGATGACACAGTATCGAGTCTACTTTGTGGTATATCTTAATGTTAAAGCTTGCACCCTGCAGTGGGTCATGATAAACTAATAATGGCCTAAAAAAGTGAATACCAGTGCCACATCCAGCTGTGTGAGGCCGGCCGGTCCGTACGCGGCGTAATTTGTTTATTATGTGTACGCGGCGACATTTCCCGTCGCGCTCGCTAAGAAATCCAATTTGCCGCGCCAGCCCCGCGACTCCGATATCATATTCCCGGAGTAGTGCCGCTAAATGCAAATATATATCATAACATTATGCACAATGTCTAAAGATCAGTCGTCAAGAGTACTTGTTCAACGGTATATTGGAAAATGCTCGCCAACTGTCTATTTAGGGCGGAAAAACTATGGAAGGATATGATTAGATCCAAATTATTTCATGCTTTTGTATTATGATAAATAGTAATAATGTGTAATGGTAGAGTCATAAAAAAATATATTTATTTATTTATTATTTATTAACATGTAATCTTACGACTAATATTACAGGTTCCACAATAATAATAACAATTGACGATTCAAAAGTATCTGTAACAGGTTTATTTGAATAAAAATTTTTTTCATTCTTTCTTTCTAGTAATTAAATATTGAAATTACATGTATAATATTTGGTTGCTAAGTTAGTTAAGTCACACAAACACAATATGATTTGTATTGTCTTTCTGGCTAACCTTTGGTGATATTCAATGGCTGAAATGTCGGGAAATATTCTGCAAATTTCAAAACGCTTTATTTCAAACATTACTGCAAATCATGCTCGAGGTATGAAATACATATGTGCATAACACGTTGTATTTTTAGGGCTCTGTAGCCAAATGGCAAAAACAGAACCCCTATAGATTCGTTAGTTAGTCCTTCTAGCTGTTTGTTCTAAGGTATTAATCTCTAAAACGGCTGGACAGATTAAGACGGGGCCTTTTTGGCAGGTAGCTGATGTAAAGTAAAAACATTAAGGACTACTTTATTTTAGAAAAACCTTTTTCCTGTACAAAAATAAAACAATGTTTTGCCGCCGCGGCTGCGGCTGCGCGATTTTGAGGTTATGTTTCACCGCGGGAGAAATATTTAAGTATCGCAGGTAATACCACCAGTGTTGCCACCTTAGCCCTTTTGTAGCTAGATCTAGCACTTTTTAGTATAGGTGAACTCCTTTTTTAACGATTTAGCCCGAAAACAGCAATCTAGCTCTTTTTCACTGTCTTGAAAATATTAGCAAATATGAACATGATTCTTTCAGCATTTTTAGGGCATAAAATCCCCTTTTTGACTTCCCAAAAAGCTCTTTTTCTAAAACACAGGCGGCAACACTAAATACCACGGTCAACAGCTAGTTAATATACAAAAGCGGTAAGTTTGCACAGTCAGTTTCCAGTGAGAAGTATCATTAATGTGATCGTTTAGTGTTATTTTTGCGCGGGCGTCGGCCGGTGCTGGAGGGCCGAGCAAATATTTCCGCATTTACTCGAGGGCCGGGAGCCACTGGCGAATACACGTTTACGTTAATTATTAAATGAGATTTCAGTACGTTTTTGGTTGGAAATATTAGCTTTTATGACATTTTTTGGCAACGTAATAGGCAGTTGCAAAACGGGTAATGCATCCAAAATATAAAAATACCTAATTATAATTCTATTTCTTTGAATAGTCTACGCCTGGCGGGGGCTATCATGACTTAATGATACAACAATACATTTACAGCGTCGGTGGCTTATGGTGTGGACTATTGCCTTCCAAACTGGAGGGTGCAGGTTCAAATCTGACCACGTACATTTAAAGTGTAAATAAACTCACTCAAACACATATTCGAGGGTCACAAATTAACGGACACCAAAAATAGATAAAATACAATAAAACTTATAAACAACTTAGTATGTAGACATAATTGTATTTCCAAAGCAAGTTAAAATGAATTCATTAATATTAAACAAAGTGCTCATACTCGAACGACTATATAAGACTTTATTCAATATATGCAAACTATTTCAGCTACCGTTTAAATTACACGGGCATTGTGCCCGAATAAAACCCCGTTAACTAAAGCCTGTCAGCTCGAATTTCTACACTGCGATGAATCGCGATAGAGGGCGCCTCTGTCGCCGCCACAATTTACGGGCCTCGCGGGAAATTAGCGCGGGCCACGCGACACCCACGGCTAATTGGGCCTAGCTGACCCCACCTTTGAAGATCGCCGATCCGATGACGGTGCCACAGGACTGAAAAATCCTTCATTGTCATTTTTTATTCGAGCGCTGCAGCTGGCGTTTGAAAACGAGCATTCCACTTTCATGCGTCAAAATCGGCATATTTTTTGCATTAGTGAAATGCAGAATTTTGTATCCCTCAACAGCGAATAGACCACCATTAATTTGACATCAAAAATTTTAAATAAACTAAGCTACTAACAGAAGAATAATAGCATTAAAAAAATGTAAAAATAAAAACATGAACCGCAAGAGCAGAAGATTCGCTATGCAAACCTGAAAATAACTATTTTTCCTTTTAAAGAAGACAAGACAAGAAACGAAAGGCGCGCGATTACTAAGATTTAAATTAAGAATTAACAATTCATAATTTTATTTACATGGGCTTGTTTTGTTTGCGGATGTTTGAGGATGGAAAACAAAACAAATATATATTTTTTATCATTTATAGGCAGACATTTGACCGCCATCTCACCTGATGGTAAAGTGATGATGCGGCCTAGGATGGATCATGCCTGCCTAGAAACAGCCCATTCACTCTTGCCTTGAAGACGGCCAGGTTGTAATGATCGGGGAACACATAAGGAGGCAAAGAATTCCATTCCTTTGCGGTGCGCATTAGGAACGAGGCACCAAAGCGGGCTGTGCGGATGTGTGGAATGTCTACCACGTAAGGATGGAACGCTCGTCTCCATCTTGTATCCCGATGGTGAAAAGGGGCTGGTGGAATTAACGCGTGTAATTCCATCGCACACTCACCGAAATGTAGCCTGTAAAAAACCGACAGCCGTGCAACTCTACGACGATGCTCGAGGCTTTGCAGCTTAGCGTCAGTCAGAGTAGGGTCGCCAATGAGCCGCTCAGCATGCGCCAATCGAGTCCAAAGCAGCCAGTTGGTATTTGGCTGACCACCCATAGGTGGCAGCAGTATTCCATACAAGACCGAACTTGGGCTNTTGAAACGAGCAATCCACTTTCATGCGTCAATATCGGCATATTTTTTGCATTAGTGAAATGCAGTAATCTTTGTTCCTCAACAGCAATAGACCACCATTAATTTGACATCAAAATTTTAAAATAAACTAAGTACTACAGAAATAAGAATAATAGCATTAAAAAAATTGAAAAATAAAACATGAAACCGCAATGAGCAGAAGATTCGCTATGCAAACCTGAAAATAACATTTTTCCTTTTAAAGGAGACAAGACAAGAAACGAAAGGCGCGCGATTACTAAGATTAAAATTAAATTATGAATTTTTAATTCTTAATTTATTTACATGGGCTTGTTTTGTTTGCGGATGTTTGAGGATGGAAAACAAAACAAATATATTTTTTATCATTTATAGGCAGACATTTGACCACCATCTCACCTGATAGTAAGTGATGAGGCGGCTAGGATGGATCATGCCTGCCTAGAAACAGCCCATTCACTCTTGCCTTGAACACGTCAGGTTGTAATGATCGGGGAACACATGGCAAAGAATTCCATTCCTTTGCGGTGCGCATTAGGAACGAGGCACCAAAGCGGGCTGTGCGGATGTGTGGAATGTCTACCACGTAAGGATGGAACGCTCGTCTCCATCTTGTATCCCGATGGTGAAAAGGGGCTGGTGGAATTAACGCGTGTAATTCCATCACACACTCACCGAAATGTAGCCTGTAAAAAACCGACAGCCGTGCAACTCTACGAAAATGCTCGGCTTTGCAGCTTAGTGTCAGTCAGAGTAGGGTCGCCAATGAGCCGCTCAGCACGCCGCCCAATCGAGTCCAAAGCAGCCAGTTGGTCAAATACCAACCCATAGGTGGCAGCAGTATTCCATACAAGACCGAACTTGGGCTTGATATAATGATAGAAGCTGACCTGGGTTGAAATACCGCCTGACCTTGGAAAGGATCCCAAGTTTTGTTGCTGCAGTCTTTGCTTTGAACTCGATATACTGGCCGAAGTTTAGATTGGCAGTGAGATGAACTCCAAGAAGACAAGTACATTTCGGAAAGTCGGAGCAAGATCAAATTTGCTCCGTTTGGTTGAGAACAGGCACGCCTGTATTTTGGTAGCGTTGAATGTCACCAGATTAACCAGAAGAAACAAATAAAATGGAATATCATACTTACATAGGTTGAATATACTTTATCATAGTACATAAAATGGTAAACATTAGTTTTTTGTTTAGATTATTAATTAATGTGATTAATTAGTATGGTTTCAGATTTTCCAATCAATTTTCATCAACTCATTGAGCTATGTAAAAAATTGCAATCTATACATTCTCATACTAGTATCAGTTCATGAAATACGACAATATGTGATCAAAACGCCAGTTTTTCCTTCATCCAGCGTGTTTGATGAAGTCGCACGGCAAATTGAGAGCTCGGTGCTAGCGAAAAAACCGGTGAATGAGGGCAGCAAACATCGCTGGCAAACAACTCGCAGGCATTTAGCCATGTGTCAAGCGTCGACACTTGGCCGTGTGTTTGTACAACTTGCAATGTACTGGGCAGGGGAATTAATGCTCACTTTAAGGTTGACATCGACGCTTTAAATTACTGTTGTAAATTACTTCTTATAGGTAACTTGTACATGGAAATTATCAGGTACTATTAGTGATATGAAAACTTTCGTATCGGGTAACGGTCGCAGGGTAGAGTTGACAGAAAAAATGTTATTGATTTCCTCCAACACCGATCTGTGTTGGTCAGGCGCACAGACATCAGAATATACATTAGACTGGACAAGCCGCCAAGTTTATAGGCAGTCCCAGTGTCGCAATTTCTTTTCGGTTCTTACCTGTGAAAAGTTATTATATTTCTTGGTAATTTTACTGATTCATTGCGATGATGGTATGTTACAATTGCACAGGATGGCATTTTGGAAAAAAACGGTAATTTCTTCTAATATTCGTGCGTCTTGACTCGTCTCACAGAGCGTAAACTGGCAGCCAGTGTATGCTCGTTGAGCTTACAGTTGTCGCACTTTAAACGCGGCTTGCCCCATCTCCTGTATTGGGAAATCTGTGGTCAGGCGTATAACTTAACACATGAGTGCCTAGTACGAGTTTACGTTACTCACGCTCGAACGTGAGCGCGTTTGCTTTTTGTATGGAATTTTAACACCGCCACCTAGTGGGCACTAGCTGAAACCAAAATCTTGAGTACGAGTTTTTAACGCACTCGAAATCGAACGCTTACTATTCGATCGACGTTAAGTTTCTATGGATTGTATGGATTTTGCGAGCACGAGTTAAATTTTTGACAGATGAGCAAACTGACCTTCTCATTTACTTTATGACATTAAACAAAAATGTATATTCCGCTAGGAGTGAATTACTCTCGGAATTACTCGACGAATATGCGGCGAATAATTATAAATAATACTCTCTCTCTTCTCTCTTCAACCTTTCACAGTCCACTGCTGGACATAATGGACTCCGCTTTTCTCATCCAGCTTCCACCAGCGACCGGCCGCTAGTCATCGATCCATATATTACAAAAAGTTCGAATTCAAACTTGACTACAATTGATTGAAGAAAGTCAGAATTAAAAACTTAAAAATATGCAAGATTCCTATCAAATATGTTATGATTAAAATTTCCGTTTCAATTTAAGCTGAGGTCAAATGTAGAATCAGTGTTTTATTTATTTAAAACAACGTTTGCTTCTACAAAATAACTGGTAAATAAAGTCTTTTTGTTCGACACACATCAAATTGAGAGCGTGTGTCATTCGCACTCCGGGTGAAAAAGCGCATTTTTAACCGAGAGGATCCGAACTGGGGACGCAAACACTGGCCGCAAACACGACTTTCGACCTGTGGATTGCAGCGTGCCGGGAAATGGACCATTTTCAACTTTATTTATTGTCACAATGCATGTTTTGCTTTGTGTTTTAGGGAAACGGTCTCTTGGGACAGTGTTCGTCTAATACGTGTAAGGATGACCCAATATTTGGATTAAACTGTAGACTTTGATCAACTGATACACAACACTATTATTTCACAGTAAAAACTGTGTGAATCCGCGATATCTAATACAAAATAGGAAAGACTTTTGGCTACCAGAGGTCTGAAATATAATAATGGGTTATATTACATACGTTGATTGAGCTGTATATGACAGGTATAAAAAACTCTTCAACCATTTCAAACGTATTACCTGTCTTTGTGAGTTCAATTAAACATGAATAATGGCACATTAGTACACCGAGTTTCGGTAGAATTTAACGGTAGCATAATTTTTAAATCTACTTTTAAATGCCATCTAGCGAATAAATTATTTATTTTTGCACAACTGGGGGTTACCGCCATCTCTTAAAACAGTTTTACAATAATATTACTTCGTCTTTTCTGATACGTCATTATATATACGTTATAATGATAACAATACTGTTTTACGAGATTGCGGTAACCCCCTGAACTGTTTATATTGACATTAATCGTCCCTCTACAGTCAATTGAGGAATAACCAAAATATATAACGAAACACGTTATTGACATTCAGTATGTGAACCATTTAATACTTTCGTACGTAAACATCCTTTGTACGATGAATATCGAACAAATACTCGATTTAAAAACGAGCAAGCACTACCAGAACCAACAATGGAAATGTATTAATGTGGCACTTATTAAAATAAAATAAAACATATTTATTTCAGAATAAATTCCATATCGTGTTAGTAACAATGATCTTAAAAAACTATTTGAGTAAACGATGCGAATAATAATTAATCGTAGTGTCCTTGAACAGCTGGAAGCGAGTCCAGTGCTGCATTATAGCACTGTCTTCGTCCAGCCTCGCCGCGACCGTCTGCAATATATAATACGATTCCACTAATTATAAAACAGGAAAAAACTTTCAGCAATTTCGGAACAACTTAAAGCAATTGTTGTTAAACAAACCTTATTATACCGCAGAGTGCTTATCAGATGATACAGAACTGTTAAAACTCCAACCAAGGCGTAGTTTATATTTAATATAATATAGATGTATGTATGACTGATAACATGTATTATGTACGCCACCTGTGCCTCAAAAACGAACCGCCGTAGAGAATACAGTTTGTAGGCTTTTGTTTAGGTAAACGCACCTACGCTCATTTGAAATATGTGTATGTGTGCTGTCACTGCATTCGGAACACTTTTTTCGATTGTTTTGTGAGCTTATCATGAATCTTACTTTGTTACATCATTGTATGTACCTACTCAAATTTATAAGAACATATAAACTGCATGACTGTAATGATAAATAAATAAATAATTTGCTTTTTCCATCCTTCAAAGTACAAAACTGTTCTTGAAAATAGTGGCATGACGCGAATATAGGTGAACATTGTCTTGAATGCCGTGTTGCACTCGTCCATTTCGCTGCACCGACTGTGTGCGATGCATCAGTCATTGTCTAAGGACTTTATCTCGAGGAGCCACTCCTTCATCATGAGCAGGAAACATCCGGAGACGCAAACAAAATGCACTGAGAACTGGTGAGATGATAATATTTCTTTTTCTTATTCTATAATATGCTAATTTTATAATAACAGTGGATTCGGGGAAAGTAGTTAGAGTTTAGTGCGTGGACTGACAGGATTTTTTGGGGGTTGAGGGATCTTACGCTATTATTCCCAGGTAGACGCAATGTGTTTTCGAAAAATATATGTACGTTATCCGACGCTATTACGGTGAAGGAAAACATCGTGAGGAAACCTTCATGCATGCCTGCGAAGTGATTCGAAGGTTGTGTCTGAAGTCGTTCAATCCGCACTGGGCCCGCGTGGACGACTAAGGCCTAATCACCCTATACGGGTAGGCTCGTGCCCCTCGGTGGGGACGTTTAATGAGCAAATGATGAGACGCAATGTGTTAAATTTCACGGTAGTTGAGATATGACTTTACAAAACAACCTGTGTATATGACTTTACAAAACAACCTGTGTATATGACTTTACAAAACAACCTGTGTATATGACTTTACAAAACAACCTGTGTATATGACTTTACAAAACAACCTGTGTATATGACTTTACAAAACAACCTGTGTATATGCCCCCTGTATTCATACAACACCATCAAGCCCCAATTTTAACGTGGAGCTTGTACTCGTAGTATGGGTATTAATGCATAAGCATGGATCTTTCTCTTCTCGTCAACCCATCGCAGTCCAATGTTGGACATAAGTCTCCTGTATTTTGAACCAGATATCCAGTCTCCACCAGCGACCTTTCGCAATGACCTGAAAACACCTCAATTAACATAAACAGCAAATAGACCGGTTCATGCAGATAAATGTTTGGTTTGCCCACAGATCGAATCCGGATCCTTTGGTGTAGTAGCCGACGTTTTTCCCATAACTAAATGGGTCTTTAATAGGTAAATTAGTGTGGACGCAATCGTACTTACCAGGTAACTGTACCAGGGTAACCTAAAGTTTGATCACCATAAAGGTATTTAATTGGTCATCATCATCAGCTCATTATACGTCCCCACCAAGGGGCACGAGCCTACCCGTATAGGGTGATTAGACCTTAGTCGTCCACGCGGCCCAGTGCGGGTTGTACGACTTCACGCACAATCTTGGAATCTCTTCGCAGACGTGCGTGAAGGTTTCCTCACGATGTTTTCCTTCACCGTAAGAGCGTCATAAATAAACAATTTAATTGGTACCCGTGTATATATAAAGACTACTATATACTTTTGACTATTATATATACGATATACTAAAGCAACCATTGTTTTAGGCCTCTATAGGTCGTTATCGCATGTTGTGTTAGCGACCGACCGTTGGCGACGCATATTTTATTGTATTTGTCCAAAACCGTATGGAATCACAATGGCATATGTTATGGAATCACTAATAATTGATTTCCTGCTACTGTTTTGTTTTACATTCAAAAGCTTGTGTTAATATTAGGTTCAAACTCAATAAACTGTTCAAATAATATATAAATCCTTATACAAAATTTATTATTAACATTATTTAAATATAAATTTAAAAGCACAATAGTACATGGTGGGGATTGGGAGAAAACAAGACGCCGTGCTGAAGAGGCACTAGGTAAAGTCTTGAAATGGCTTAACAGCAATATACTAACATTGAACGTGGACAAGACGAAGTGTATCACCTTCTCACCTCGAGTGAACTCGCAACCATCTTCAGAGTTTAAGATTAAAGCTCATATCTGTAATAAACCAGAACAGTGTCAATGTCCGGAAATAGCTTGAACAGCTACCATGAGATATTTAAGTGTTACATGACAGTCATCTAAATTGGCAAACCATATCTCTGCTTTGGTTGGTCGAACAAGAAAACTTATACCAACTTTCAGAGTTAAGAGTTATACACACTCTTGTATGCCTATAATGCACTTGCTCAAAGCTTCTTCAATATTGTATAACTGTCTGGGAGAATAGCACCCATTCCTTCTGTTGGAACGCGCACAGAGGGCTGTGTTAAAGTTATGCGGAAACCGAGACGATATAGAAAGAAAGAAAGAAAAAATCTTTATTCAAATAAATCTGTTACAGAACTTTTGAATCGTCAATTGTTATTATATCATATTTTTTGTGACTCTACCACCGGTTCGGAATAAGTAGGATCTTCGAGAAGAGCCGGCAAGACTCGAGTTACTTTTTAATCTTTTTATATCAGTGGTTACAGTTTGTCATTACCTACACATAGATTTACAATAATTTATTAAAAGATTTTGTAACTGGAACACTAAGTGCAAGACCACACATCTTTATCCGATAATATTCTTCTATTGTATAGTACCTTTTTTCATGAGGGTTTTTTAATCTTTAATTTAAACTGGTGAAAAGGCATTCGGCAAGATTTTGTGGTATTTTATTAAAGAATGTTATGCCTCTTCCAACAAATGATTTTCCTACTTTATTATATTAGTACAAATCTTCATATATACATATATCATATAGATAGTACAAATCTTTTATATAATGAATGCTCAGTATTAACGGTAAGGCAACTTTATGTTATGAATATTATACTAAGAAAACATAAAGATATTGACCGTAGTCAGTTGCCACTTCGTAAATCCAGGAAGGTATGTCCAACTCTACCACATAAATCCTCTCATGCTCGATGCCAGTATTATTTAAGTAGCTCTCATCTGTACAATGTGGGCAATAAAGCTAACAATATTATTTCATTGCCGTTGTATCAATGTAGGCACAAAATAAGACAATGGTTGCAAATCTAAGTTATAAGGAAACCGAGGAAATTATCTAAAGTGTAAACAAACGCAAACACTTCACATGCAACGCTACGTTCTATGCCGCTAACGCATAGACACACATACAGACACACTCATACACAAACACACACAACACACACACGCACGCACACACACGCACACATATATTATTTAAATTCAAAAGTTAAAAATGTTTAAGTACGCAATATAAGGTGAATAAGTAGACAAGATACAAAAAGCCCAGATTTAGCACTCATATACCACCATCAGCCTATAACAACCCACTGCAGTGAGTAGGCTAAACAGGCTTACTCACAAAGCATAGGCTTACAGGCTTACTCACATAGCATATATTATATCTATTTTTCCTCGAATTTAATTTAAAACCTATCGGGATGTAATCCAAAATTTGTATTTTATTAATATTGTATGAGTGATAATTGTGTAATTTTTTATTTGGTGAATTGATGAATTTGTATGGGTGTAACTTACCTGAAATAAAGATTATTATTATTATTATAGCCATGGGCAAAACCTCGTACCGATTCCCCGGAATGTTCACTGCATTCCTTCGGCAGATTACAGTGGTAGTTTGGTAGTATTAGGCGTCGGCTCGCCGCCCGGCATCCGCAGTATGACGAGACGAATGAAAAACAGTAAAATAAATTGAGTAACATACTTTCTCATTTATTTATAATATTAATATGGATTATTTCAACTAAAACTATATGTGTAGGAACATACCTGTTTGTAGCCTGGGCGTTTTCATGTATAATATGTATGTATTTTAAAATGTATGTTCTTACGTGGTTAGGTTAGGTAAGGTTGTACCCATAGAACAAGAACCTCAAATTCGAGATCTTAGGATTGAATTCAAGTTAGATGGCGCTAAGTTATATATGGGCCAATGTTAAGAACGAATAACAGCAAATGCAAAGAGACCAGCCTATATTACTCAAACAGATTTCCCGGAATGTTCACTGCATTTCTTCGGCAGATAGCAGTGGTAGTTTGGTAGTTTTTAGGCGTCGGCTCGCCGCCCGGCATCCGCAGTATGCAGCGGCAATGATGTAAAAAGTATAGATTCGTGATATGCTCAATAAACAATCGAAAAAAGTATTCCAAATGCAGCGACAGCACACATACACAAATTTCGAATGAGTGTACATTTACCTAAACAAAAGCCTACAAAGTGTATTCTCTTTGGCGGTTCGTTTTGAGTCACAGATGGCGTATCTACCTTTATATATACAGAATATCATTGTGCAGCGGCCGAATGCCGAGGACACGCTGCACCGGAATGCACCCTCCGGATCTGTTTTCCTTCGCTATTGCACCTCTCGGGTCGCTTTTCATTTCGATGCTAAATACCGGATTCTGGTTATCGTAACTCTTGTTGCATGTGAAATCATGTTTGCTTGTTGTGGTGGATAGTGATGAGATATTGTTTTACGCCAAAGAAGACAGCCATTACCATGTGTCGATTGTTATGTAGCTTTATGCTCTTACGCAAAGTAGTAAGAGCGTCCGTGGCTCAGTGGTGTGGACTGTCGCCTTCCTACCGGGAGGGCTGAGGTTGAAATCCCGACACGTACCAATGTATTTTCGAATTTTCGAAAAATATATGTACGTTATCCGACGCTCTTACGGTGAAGGAAAACATCGTGAGGAAACCTTCATGCACGCCTGCGAAGAGATTCGAAGGTTGTGTGTGAAGTCGTCCAATCCGCACTGGGCCCGCGTGGACGACTAAGGCCTAATCACCCTATACGGGTAGGCTCGTGCCCCTCGGTGGGGACGTTTAATGAGCTGATGATGATGCTCTTACTACCGGTGACGTGCAAGTAACGGGGAGTGAGTGCTCGGTTTACGTTTAGAGGGAAACTTTAAGCCAAATATAGCTTTTTTTTATTTGGTGTAGCGGTTGAGACGTCGGCTGCTACACCAAGGGTTCCGGGCTCGATCCCCGGGCAGTACAAACATGTGTGTGCATGAACATGTCTGTTTGTAATGGTCTAGGTGTTTTCTATGTATAATATGTATGTATGTATATGTTTATCCGTTGTTTAGTACCCATACAGGCTTTACGCTTAACTTGGAGCTAGATGGTGCTGTGTGAATGTCAGTGGATATTATTTATTTGTTTTGTATAAGTCACCTATAAAAGATTTACCGTCTTATTTTCACTGTCGATAGACAACGTTTAATCAAGATAATTCTTGTTCTTTCGATAACATCACATGTTTAATGGGGTCAACAACATTCAACTCCCAATTATTCTATCAGTGTTTTTTCCACATTCTACTAATTTCTATTTCATATTCGACCGACGAGTATAATAACGTACGAAAATAAATTCCTGTTCATGGTTTGCTGAAAAAAGTACGAAAGCACAGTTTATTTCGTTATTTTCCATGTCTGTTGTGTGCATTTTTGTAATAAAGACACAGTCAGTGTTTCTTCACCAGATTGACCTGGGAAAAGTGATTGAATTATGTTATGTACTAGTAATATGTGTTATAGTTCAACAAAATTAAACATATAAACGACAGCATGAGACATAATCGGTGGCTCAATGCCTTCCTACCGGGAGGGCGCAGGTTCAAATACCGCCAGGTTCCAATGTGTTTTTGAATTTTCAAAATTATATATACGTTATTCGACGCTCTTACGTTGAAGGAAAACATCGTGAGGAAACCTGCGCACGTCTACGAAGAGATTCAAAGGTTGTGCGTGAAGTCGGCCAATCCGCACTGGGCCCGCGTGGACGACTAAGGCCTATACCTTCTATACAAGTAGGCTTGTGCCCCTCGGTGAGGTTGTGTGATGAGCTGATGATGATGAAACATATAAATAAGTATTTACTTCATTGACAAAAAATTAAAATGTTTAAAGGATTCTGGATAGTACTATGAAATACCACAAAGTATACATCTTAACTATATACACGTAAAAACTTATATTTAGCTTAAAGTTTCCCTTTAAACGTAAACTCATACTCCCCGTTACTTGCCCGTCACCGGCCGTAAGTGCATAAAGCTACATAAAACCCCTTTCTCCGTCGGTTAAAATACTAAACATGAATACATCAATTTTAAATATGCCAAAGCAAATTTACATGAACGTGCTGCCAAAGTTTTACTATCGAGTTCCGTTGTTCGCGAAAAACTGATGGTAGCTTTTACATACCTTTGAGCAAGTTTTAACTTTCTCGTAAGTAGCCTTTAATGTGGTTTCGTAAGGTTCAAATTCGGTTGTGCTCGTGTGTAAGACTAAAGTAGGGGCACATTATAGATTCGGCGAAGATCCCAGTCGGAGTTATCGCGTGATGCCGCTGGCATGCGAAAGCGTCTGTGTGTAGGCAAATTTAAAAAGTTGTACAAGTATCTATTTGTAAATTTCAATTTGATGTATGGTCTTTTGCAGACAAAACTTCTTTAAGAGAATTTAAAAAAGGTACTTAATTGTTTGTAACTCATGCTTCCTTCTCTTCAACCTATCGCACTTCACTGCTGGACATATTTCCTCTATGGAATTCACGATAGTTTGTAAGTTTATCCGACTGTACTTTGCAAAATTATAATGATATCTATAACAGGGAAGGTTGATCTCTTAGACGACTATTTAAAGGCACATATTACACTACGGATAACTATACACTTTCTTTAAAGATAATTCGCTAACAATACAAATATCCACTAAGATGAATTCCTTACGTTATATAGAGCATACCAAAGTCATAAATAAAACTCAAGCGAGCCCGTGAACACAAAAATACGGGGAAAAATGTTTTGTAGTTAATAGAAGCGGGCGCGTCATTACAAATATGGCCGCCTCTTGATTGCCGGGCATATCTCTCGCGACGCCTCTCTGGTTGGAACATATTGGGCGAAGTTGGGACGGTGACGTTGTTGTTACTGAAACAAAGTAACATTATTAAAAGTTCGATTTTCTTTACAGTATGGTCTGTTGGAAAAATATGTTTTAGAAAAGAGCTCAAAAAAGATAAAATAAAATAAATTTATATCACTCAATCACAACATTTCCTAATGTAGTATGAATCACCAGCCTAGAAGGGCGATAAAATCTTGTCAAAAAGTTTCAGACCTCTATGACTTACATTGTATTATTCATACTATTTTAAAATTAATGTAACAAAAATAAATTGCAATAAATTCTATGCATGGAATGAATTAACTTTGCAACTAAGATAAAGTATTTTTAAACAACCTATTAAATACCTTTGAAATGACGATGAGCCAACCCACTGCGTTTCCGAGCACAATACCAACCCCTGTGTTCACCAGCTTGTCTCTAAATTATGACATTTGTCGCTGCCACAGTGAGCGAGGTACGCGATGTAGTGTCGTGAACCAGAGGGAGGGGCGCCTTAAACTGACATATGTCAGTGCTTATAAGAAGCGTCTCTTCGTTTCGGCAAAAAAATATTCTCATGCTTGTACATTATTTTAATGGTAGGTTTAGGTTTAGTTCAGATTCAGCTAGCGTTTCCAATGCGACCGCTAGAATCATTTTATTCAAGTCATCGCATTAGAAACTTTTTGAATTATGAATTCTTCTTCTTATCGAATCGATATGGATTGAAACCATAATTATAAATCATGTCTGTAAATTATAATAAATTGATTCACTCTATCCACTTATGAAAACTTGCATCAAAATCGTTGCAGATTTTACAAGATCTAAGCATATACAGGTGACAGTTAAAGCGACTATGTTTTATGCTATGAATGAATGCTTACCATCGAAACATTATATAAGTAAGTAGATTAAACATAAATTCCATAGTGCCTACAGCATACCAAATTTTTTATATACAGGAAATATTAGTTACGACATACTCGCAGTTGGTCGATTCATAAATCTCATTTGCCACATTGTATCACATTATGGCAAACAAATTGTATGCACAGATTTAATGACTGTTTTTTGTACAAATTTGTGTACTTTAATTTTGGTTTAAATTAATTTGATTTGGCTTCAATAAATTCGATTTGATTTCAATAAAAGTGACTAAACCGCTACGTTCGCGCGCATAAAACTGATCCGTGTGTACACCAGCGTGTCTCTAAATTATGACATTTGTCGCTGCCACAGTGAGCGAGGTACGCGATGTCGCGGCCCACTCCGTCTTATTAACTCCACTACACTCCGCTTATTAGACGAGTTTTCATCTCTGCCGCCAGGGGGAGGGGCGCCTTAGTCTGACATGTGGCTGGGGATACGAGAAAGTAAAACAAGCGTCTCTTCGTGCATAAAAATGGAATGTGCTCGGAGCATTAAAGTGGCAATATGTTTGTAACGTATAATGTTTGCGTTGGGAAGAGTGAGTGGGGAGGTAACGAAGCGACGTGCTCTCCAATAGAGATTGAGAGGAGAGAATAAATTGAAATCGTGCTTTTTACTCCTGATTTTCCTGACGACCTATATGGTGTAATAGTTGAGACATCGGCTCTTACACCAAGGGACCTGTCAAATATTTGAGTGCATGAACATGTCTGTTTGTATTGACAAAACAAAATGTTTGTACAATGTATGAACCACGGATAGACATACTTATATGTCTAGGCTAAATGCTAAGTTTGGGCCTTGATGGCGTTGTGTGATTGTGAGTGGTTATTTATTATTTTTTTATTATACATTAAGGAAATCTATTTACTCAATTATCATCATCAGCGTATTATTATAATTGCTGTGAAGGAACTTCTCTCAACTGGGATCTTCCAGTTGAGAGAAGTTCCTTCACAGCAATTGTCAATTCCATACAGCCAGCGTTATTCGTTTTGATTCAATTATTATTGAGAAACCATAGCGACGTAATTTGATAAATTACATCTCATGATGAACAAGGTGACATGCTCATGATACGTGACGAAAATACCATTAAGATCTTGCCTACTGTATTTAATTAGCGCAAAAAGTATACCAGCGCTGCAGCGGTCTTGTCCTGCGCCTGCGACCTGGAAGTCTTTAAAAAGGCTTCGGACTTTGACGGGTCGAGTAGGACAATTTAGCCAGATGGGGTTTCGGCCGGCCTTGATTTGGACTGTCTTTGTGGAGCGGCCCAAAGATGATTCACCTTATGTGTGTCCTGCTTGCCCAAGTAGCTGTTCTCTGCAGGATTTGATGACGGCTGCGGACAGCGCTGCTGCCGTGGCTAGCTTTTGGGCTTCCACAGTTTAATTGTTTTTGCTGTCGATACGCTAAGAAGAAGAAGAAGCGGTCTTGTAGCTCGCTGTGGCGCATATGCTAAGGTGTATGAAATTAACCAATTAACGACCACCACCATATTAT
Source organism: Leucinodes orbonalis (assembly GCA_019425675.1). Lineage (NCBI taxonomy): Eukaryota > Metazoa > Arthropoda > Insecta > Lepidoptera > Crambidae > Leucinodes > Leucinodes orbonalis. Next base: position 19,493 of record PQWD01003234.1, read on the forward strand.
TATTGTTTTGTGTATGATAATTTTTACCTTTTCTGTTTGTATATTTGTATCTTTTTGTCTACACATAAGTAAAATACACATTTTACTTGTTTTAGCAGCAGCTCATTAAACGTCCACACCGAAGGACACGAGCCTACCCGTACGCGAGTGTACAGGAATTAGTTGTCCGCGCGGGCCAAGTGCGGATAGGCCGACCTCACGCACATCCATTAAATCTCTTCGCAGGAGTAGTCAGGTTTCCTCACGATGTTATTACTTACATATAATGATTTTGCATATGATGATTTCGCAATATAATTATCATACATAGAAAAAACCCAGACCAATACAAACAGACATATTCATGCATAAAAAAATGTACTGCCCGGGGATCGAATCCGGAACCCTTGATGTAATAGCCGATGTCACAACCATTGCAACATGTGGGTCGTCAAATTTAACAAATGTACCCTTTATAGTTATTGCCACATTCAATATTCCTACTAAGCATGAAAGATTATGCCAAAATCCCTCTTAATTCTGGCTGCGAAGGCTCTTAATCCATCAGTGGACAGTCACAAGCAATTAAGTAAATAACTTTTTTTATTTCATAATATGTGTACATCATCATCAGCTCATTAAACATCCCCACCGAGGGGCACGAGCCTACCCGTATAGGGTGATTAGGCCTTAGTCGTCCACGCGGGCCCAGTGTGGATTGGACGACTTCACGCACAACCTTTGAATTTCTTCGCAGGCGTGCATGAAGGTTTCCTCACGATGTTTTCCTTCACCGTAAGAGCGTCGGATAACGTACATATATTTTCGAAAATTCGAAAACACATTGGTACGTGGCGGGATTTGAACCTCGGCCCTCCCGGTAGGAAGGCGACAGTCCACACCATTGAGCCACCGACGCTCAATCAATATGTGTACGGTAACCGTATTATAGGTTAGACCTGGTGGAAAGTGACACGTCTGACCATGATAAAAGCAGTGTTGAAAGAAATGAATAGCCGTAGATAGTATTTTTTTTTCGATGAACAGTGCTCCGCGCCCGTCACACGAGACAGATGTTAGTTCTCTTACTCGTATACCTGGTCATTGTACTATCTATGCACATAACACTCCAATTTTACAAGACGATATCTGGCACTGCGGTGGAACCTGCCTTGACGACTGAGTACCTACCACCTAGTAACACTTTTTATTCAACCAACTGGATAAAACTTGTTATTGCAAACTCGATCTACGAGATAAGCCAGTAAACCTGAAATACCGTTGCAACAACGCTGGCACGATAATCCTCGAAAGTAAGCTGTAAGCAATACGTCCGGGTATCAACCGGTGCGGATCCGGCAAGGAGCCGGTCGTTTATCTCCGGACTCGGCCGGATCACGGACGCTCCGGCCTTCGTACGGTGACACCCGTATTACCGGTTCGTGGGTATATTTGTACGAATCGATAGTTGAGGTGTTACTGACACTTGTCACAAACTTTTATGTCGGACGACCTATTTGGTGTAATGGTTGAGACGTCAGCTACACCAAAGGTTCCGAACTTGATTCCCGGCCAATATAAGCGTGCATTATTATTTGTATTGGTCTGGGCGTTTTTATGTATAATATGTATGTATTTTCAAAAAGAAGTACCTACTAGCTTTTGCTTGCGGCTTCGCTCGCGTCACACCAAATTACGGGTAATACGATTCGCTTTTCTTGTCACGAAAACAGAATAATATTTTACGCTGCTGTAGATAATACTATACGTTTTGGACCGATTTTTCCCAAATAAAATTTCACCCTCTCTTTTGAGGCTTTAGGGCCGATTTCCGAAAAAATATGCAAGACTTTTTTGGTAGTAACAAATAGGCCGAATACCAATCCTCTATACAAACTTTCACCCCCATTTTAAAAAGTGGGGGTTAGATGAAAAGTAGCTTTGTTTTCGAAAACTCTAAAACACAGTGGTACGTGGCGGGATTTGAATCTGCACCCTCTAGATCAGAAGGCAACAATAAGCCATGAAAAAATATTATAAATTAATAAATAATATCCACTGTCATTCACACAGCGCCCCTAACTAAGCATTATCTCGTTATATGTATTCTAAACAACGGATAACCATACTTGTATACTTTTTTATTGTTTGTAAATGCATACATACATATCGAACCCGAACCCTTGGTGTAGCTGATGTCTTGATCATTACACCAAAGTGTCAAATAACCAAGATAAATGATACTAATTGAATACAGCCACTACCTCAGCTCACAGTGCCAAACTAAACGGGTCTAAAACGGATGACAAACTGTGGTAAATCGCATGCAAGTGTTTTATATACAACTCGTGTTTCACATTGTAACTAACCGACCATTTGACATTTGAATATTACATTAATATAACAATGTTGTTTATGAACATAACTTCCGTAAGCAGGTACTGAGATTTGATTGGGTTGATGCAGTAGGGTGTGTGTCTATATATAACTATATATCCACTGACATTCACACAGCGCCATCTAAGTTTAGCCTGAAGCTAGTATTTCGGGTTTACGGGTAGGCTCGTGCCCCTCGGTGGGGACGTGTAATGAGCTGTTGATGATACACTTCTAACTTACTCTACATTTTTGCCGGAAATACAGTTGTATTACTATTAACAAAAGCATATCAAGTGGTAGAAATATTTAAAGAGTCCAGAAGTAGTCTCTAATAGGTTGTTAAGTTAATTAATTTTATCTATTTCATGGTATATTCATTAATTAAGTTTATATTTTCCAAAGTTCCATTGTGTATTTTCCTTCAAGTTGGTTCGTCGGTGCAACGTTCACGGAAACTGGTGCATTATAATACTTTACTCGTGTACAATTCTAGTCTAATTTAGCAAACTACCTGTCTATTATTAATTTTAGCGTGGTAAATATAGTATTTGCCGGTAAACGGTGAAGTTTTGTCAGGTCAAAATGTAAGTTACACCGAAGCGTATGTAACTAATTTCTATCAAAAGAACTCGTGTAACATTTTGAGTTGCAAATCATTTAGTTTACTGAAAACAGTTTCCCTTTTTAGTGCTTTGCTTTATCTTAAATACGTATAATTCTACATCTTGATGAATAATAATTTACAAATTAATTCATTTGTTTTCCTGTTGTCTTGCCCACTACCTTACTTATTTTTCGTCTTCTACTTATATTCTATGGTTGCAAAGAGAATAGATCGCTCATAGCGATAAGGCTGCCTTTGCCCACTGTATTGGTTTTAATATTCTTGTGTTTGTATTTTATTCAAATTAATTTTGAGCAATGAAGAGTCTTTTTATCTATCTATCAAATAAACTTATTTAATGTTATGGAAACAAAACCTGTCGCAGTCCACTGCTGGACATAGGTCTCCTCCATTTTGCGCCAGATATCCCGGTCCTCCGCTTTCCTCATCCAGTCTCTACCAGCGACCGCCCGCAAGTCGTCGATCCATCGGGCCGGAGGGCGTCCTACGCTACGCTTGCCGAGACGTGGTCTCCACTCCAGAATTCGTCTGCTCCAACGGCCATCGGTTCTGCGACATACGTGACCAACCCACTGTCACTTCAACTTGCTGATCCGGCGGGCTATGTAACTTTAGTTCTCTTACCGATTAAATCATTTCTGATCTTATTCCTAAGAGTGACTCCAAGCATAGCTTGATACATTGCGCGTTGAGTGACTTTGAACTTGTGAACCAATCCCGCAGTCAGTGTACACGTCTCAGCTGCGTATGTTAGCACGGGTAGGACGCATTGCTCAAAGACTCTCGCCTTAAAGCATTGCGATAAACATACCTATACACATTTATTTTGTGCATACATACACATAATACACGAAAAACACCCAGACCAATACAATCAGACATGTTCATGACAACCCGGAAACCTTGGTGTAGCAGCCGCCGTCACAACCGCTACACCAAATGTCAAGTGGTTAAAAGTTAAGAGGGAATCTTTTATTGTGGGTACTAAACAACTGATAAACATACATTGTTTTTTTATAGTAGCAGATATCCTGGCAGTACGGACATACATGTGTGCATGAACATTTTATTTATATTTCTCTATTTTATTTTTAATACATCACAACACAAACAGAACAAACTGTTTGTGTTGCAATCTCTAAAAATAATAAATTATTTCTTTCTATTTATGTTTGTATTTGTCTGGGTTTTTATCTACAAACTGATTTTTGTAGATGCAGTCGAACCGAGGCTCTCCCATATTCATTGTAGGAAAGGTATTTACGACACTTGTTAAAGCTTAGTTGGTACTCAATGATGTAAAAAGTAAAGATTCGTGATATGCTCACAAAACAATGGAAAACAGTGTTCCGATTGCAGCGACAGCACTCATACACATATTTCGAATGAGCGTACATTTACCTAAACAAAAGCATACAAACTGTTTTCTCTTTGGCGATTCGTTTTTGAGGCACGGGTCGCGTATCTACCTTTATATATATAGAATAGCATTGTTGGTACTGTTAAGTTTTTGGAACCTATTAATTATACTAATAAACTAGGTCAGAGTCCTAACCTGCATGCACAGCATTGAGATTAAGTGAGGAGCAGCATCATACGTCGCGCGAATGATTAATGAGCCGAATTAGCGCCCTCTGGCGGCGCGCGGCGCTGCAGCGCATTTATCTCGCAAATGCACCGTTTAATTCACTGCACGGCCAGCGAGGGCTTCATCTGTGAAACGATAGACACTAAAGCCTGTATTCTAGAAATTTACTATGTGGTAGACTCGATACTGAGTCGTTTAGGTAGGTACCACCGCAGTGCCAGATATCATCCCGTGTAACAAGAGTGTTATGCATTTTTGTGTTTCGGGATGAGGGCACTGTAGCTAGTAAAATTACCGGGTATAAGAGACCTAACATCTGTTGTTTCGGGTGACGGGCGCAGTGCGTCATTGATGTAGGATAATAACTGTCTGTCAGTTGTTGGTCTCCTTTAATGCCGCTCTGTCATGGTCTGGCGTATCACTTACCATCCGGTGAGCGTCCAGACCGTCATGTACACTTATAATAAAAAAATAGACTCAAGCGTACTTCACTTAAGTAGAGTGAGAAATCGATAGAGCTCTATACGATATATAGCACCATCCATTTCTAACTCAATTTAAGGAAAGATCAACAATGAGTTTCGTTATAGAATATGGGCCTTAGAGTTATGTTCCGGACTTCTACTGGTTTCCAAAAAGAGATGTATGGTCTTCCCTCTCTCTCTACTCTATATTATGCTGAGTGGTGATCATTTTCGTGTCATTTTTTTGCTGTTTTATTTTAAATTATTAAACTTACTTGGACAATAAATAAATGTTATATTCTTATTAAATCCATTTTTATGTGTTTGTAAAGTATAATACTTTATTTTTTTAAGTCCTTATCAAGTCATTGCTGAGTTCATATTCATTAATTGCTTATGTTGATTGAAGTACTTCGAAATTGATTAATATAAATTCGAGTATCGATTGGGTAATATTTATTATGTCCGGTAACGGCCTTATCTCCCCATATGAGGCCTTCGTAATTTCGCGGTATGAATGCGGAGCTTAGGTAATGTCATCATCATCATCATCAGCTCATTAAACGTGCCCACCGAGGGGCTCGAGCCTACCCGTATAGGGTGATTAGGCCTTAGTCGTCACGCGGGCCCAGTGCGGATTGGACGACTTCACACACAACTTCGAATCTCTTCGCAGGCGTGCATGAAGGTTTTCACGATGTTTTCCTTCACCGTAAGAGCGTCGATAACGTACATATATTTTCGAAAATTCGAAAACACATTGGTACGTGTCGGGATTCGAACCTCAGCCCTCCTGGTAGGAAGGCGACAGTCCACACCACTGAGCCACCGACGCTCTAATGTAGGTAATGTGTTTTTTAAAATTAACTTAAAGTTTTTTAAATTTATTATAATGTACTTTAAAGCTTTACTCGTAGATATATTAGAAAAGGTTTCCTGAAAGAACTAACCACCGTTTCAAGAATCGCCCCGGGACAAGCTATTTACAAGCTCACGGCTTGTACCACATCTCCGCATTAGCTATTTCGCTTTCCTAGCGAACGTTGGAGCGGGACAAAATATGGGAATAGTTGAAACTAGAGCTAATCCCGCAGGTGTGGGCACGATTAATGATTGGTTTCAACCATCCACGCCGAAAGAGTCCATTGCAAACTACTGTATAAGAAAAGAACTGAATTTTTATCATCAATCAGCATTATTCCAGCCTTATGTCCACTGCTGATCGAAAACCCTTATACAAACAAATCATTTATTTCAGATATAAAATCCATATTACATAAATTAATGATTATGATTGTCAGGCGGACCGATCCTTAGCATTCGACATCTATCTGCTACACGCCACCATGTCATTGGTGCATCTGGTTGGAAGGTCAGCCTACGCTTCTTTTTTAATTACGTGGACGCTGCTCGATAAACTTTCTATCGGCCATCGAATTGAAGATAATATAGGAAAAGACCTTTAAATTATATAAGTCCGTGATACATTTGTTAGAATTAGAATAAACAGGTGTATGAATATCCCTGTTTTATATACTCGTACGTTTATATTTAAGCTCAAGAAAAATTATAAGATAATACACAAAATAATAATTTACAAAAAAAAACTTAATATGCTTTATTGCAGTGTTCAGTTTTAAGTTCGTTATATTTAACCTTGTACTTAACTAATCTCTGTTAAATTGTTAATTAACAAGTTAGGACACAATGTTCCAAGGTTAAAGTTTAGTCCTTCGATACGTTATGTGTTTTGTTATGATTGTAACCTGTTTTGCGTCTTTGTAAATAAAAAAAATCAGATTATCTTCACAACTTTTGAATCTCTTCGTAGGCGTGCGCAGGTTTCCTCACGATGATTTCCTTCACCGTAAAAGTGGCGGATAACGTGCTTAAAATTTAGGAAATTGGAAAACCCTATTCTCCGCTTTCCTCATCCAGCCTCTACCAACGACCTTTCGCAAGTCGTCGGTCCCCCCGGTCTGGGCGTCCTACCCTACACTTGCCAAGACGCGGTCTCCACTTCAGAACTCGTCTGCTCCAACGGCTATCGATTCTGCGACATATACTAACCTGTAAACCAATAAATGCGTATATATATAAAATAAGGACACGAAGAGATAAAATTCCTTTAAATAAATAAATTAATATGTACTGACATTCATACAGTGCCATCTAGCCCCAAACCAAGCATTAAGCTTGTACTATGGATACTAAACAACGGATAAACATACGTTTATTATTTTTTGTAAATGCATACAATAAGTAGATAATTATACATAAAGTAGCCCAGACCAATACAAACAGATATGTTGATGCACACAAATGTTTCTAATGCTCGTTGATAAAACCCGGAACCCTCTGTGTTGTAGCCAAAGTTGTTAAATATTACCAGATCGTCAAAAACTTTTCTAACTTAGTATCCTAGAAGCCATGTATATTGAATGGCCTACTCTGCCGTGACAATCTAACTGCACAGTAATCGCTTGTATCGGCAGAGTGGCGGCTGTGGTGACGCTAAAAGCGTTGTCTTGTAACTCACACTGTTGCACACTTGCAGGGCTATACTATAGATGCACTTCTACCCCGATAGTTGCCTAACTATCTGCTTAATCTAGGTTAGTAAGCCAACGAATAAGTTTTCATAATTGACGACCAATGTGGTGTAATTGTTGAGACCGAGAGACTAAGGACTCCGGGTTCGATCCCCCGGCAGATAGAGGCTTGGTGAGAAAAGGGGGCAACGTGAATATTTGGCGGCGAATGTGTGAAATGAAATGTGGTTGAAGAGAAATGTAAACGAGTAAAAGCCGGACATACCATAATATAACACGATCACATTCAATACCATTTTAGCTCTATTTCGTTCCCATGTCTTTCATAAAATTGTTAATATTGTCATTATGTGGCTCACTGGTGTAGACTGTTGCCTTCCGATATGGAGGGTGCAGGTTCAAACCTGCCGCGTACCAATATTTACGAGCTTTCGAAATTATCTGACGCTCTTACGGTGAAAGAAAACATCTTGAGTAATCCTGCATACGCCTACAAATAAATTCAAAGTATGTGCGTGAAGTTATCCAATCCGCACAGGGCCCGCGTGGAAGACTACTGCCTATACACCCTAAACGGGTAGGCTCGTGCCCCCCGGTGGGGACGTAAAATGACGAGGTACCCGGGCACCTTCATATAGTTTGTGTGTTTTGTTACCAATCAAGGTCTATTTTAACGTTTCCCACACTAAAATCTGACTGCGTCCGTGGCCGGTGCGCTGGGTGTAGATCGCTAAGTGATCCGCTCGTGGGTTTAAATCCCTGCGCTAGACCACAGCGTCTATCGTAACCCGATGGACCGACGACTTGCGAAAGGTCGCCGGTAGAGGCTAGATAAGAAAAGCGAAGGACCGGGATATCTGGTGCAAAATGGGGGAGACCTATGTCCAGCAGTGGACTGTGATAGGTTGAAGAGAGATAACAGTGTGAAAGTTACTCCTCCCAGTTTGGATCATCATCAGGTCATTAACGTCCCCACCGAGGGGCACGAGCCTACCCGTATAGAATGATTAGGCCTTAATCGTCCACGCGGGCCCAGTGCGGATTGGACGACTTCACACACAACCTTCGAATCTCTTCGCAGGCGTGCATGAAGGTTTCCTCACGATGTTTTTCTTCACCGTAAGAGCGTCGGATAACGTACATATATTTTTGAAAATTCGAAAACACAGCCCCCGGTAGGAAGGCGACAGTCTTCACCATTGAGCCACCGACGCTCTTCCTAGTTTGGATAGGTGATCTGATCTCTGATCATCTGATTGATAGATTTCTATCTAGATGATTCCTTCCTTCGGAGGGCACGCTAGTCGGTCTGGCTATAATATTAGGATGGTAGCTGTTAACACCCGTCGTGGGTTACGTCTCAATCTACCCATAGATGTGTTGTGTAGGAAAGCCTGTGCACTGCAGAGGGATGTCATACGCTGATGATGATGATAATTATACTTCGCGCCTCGTCCTCGAGATTAGTATTATTGTTCAAAGTCAAAGTCAAAGTCAAAAACATTTATTTCAAATTAGGCTTACAAAAAGCACTTATGAACGTCAAAAAATATACAAAAATATAATAAAAAACGATTAAAATACTAAACTAAAAATATGAGTTGTGATGCTATGAAAAAAAAAGCTTGTTACTTATAGTACCGCATAGGTGGCATCACTCATACACTAAGTTGAGATTTTTAAATGAGATTCCTTTGCCTGTTCCTTAATATTTAATTTTGAGGGTACTTCCATTATCGTAGTCGGTGGCTAGAGCTCTTCATTCGCATTTTAATGTTCGACCACTCAAGTCGCTACCTGAAATAAATTTATTTCGTTATTTCTACGGTTTAATACATCTTCATATCAAAACAAAAGAATTAAAACACATATTTAGAGAAATTTTTTAAACCTCATGCAAAAAGTTTGCAAATTATAAAACCAGTTGACGGCAATTAGAAGAACATTATCTAGATCAAGTTTGTTGTTTTATTATCGAATTAAAGGAAGTTTCTTTGTCGCAACCACAAAACTGGGAACATTGTTTTGGCTAATAATGTCGTTACACGTTGTCATGTATTGGTGCTTCGCGAAAAAGTAGTACAAAAGACGGCCAATAAACAGGCGCCCGCAGCGTGCGCGGCACCCGCTTACACCGATGCCTCTAGAATATAATTATATCACTAATATTATTCTGAATATTCTGAAAATGGATATTCATTTACCAAACGATCATTAATTCATAAATTTTTGACGACCCATTTGGTGTAGCGGTTGAGAGGTCGACTATTACACCAAGGGTTCCGGATTTGATCCCCGGGCAGTACAAACATTTGTGTGCGTGAACTTGTCTGTTTGTAATGGTCTGGGCGTTTTATATGTGTAATATGTATGTATTTACAAAAAAAAATTATGTAAGTATGTTTATCCGTTGTTTAGTACCCATAATACAGGCTTTACGCTTAAGTTGGGGCTATATGGCGCTGGGTAAATGACAGTGGATATTTATTTATTTATTGTATTAGGTAAGTACTTAAATAATACCTATGAACAATGTTATTTCTACTTAACTGGGCAATATCACTAATGTTTATGTTATAAAAGCTGTGCTCCATGGTGCTACCCGCGGTATAAAATATTCGTCCACATTATAACATAACCTGAAATCTTTAAAGCGTGCGGAACAATATTACTTTATTTTTCTATAGAAAATGATTTTTTATATCAGCAACCAGCCAAAAAATTCTCCGTTCAAATCTGTCCAGCCCGAAACAAACAAGCAGCTGTTTTTATATGCATTTAGTTATAAACGGTAATTTTAATATTACAAACAAACACTCAATTTTTTATATGTATAGATCAGCTGTTATAATACTCACAACGCAATCCCTTAGTAATTACTTAATTACTCGACCCTGTTCCTTCAAGATTGGTACTTTGCGAATGTCATGTATACCTGAGTGTGTGTTAAAGAAAGTAAGATTATAATACTTATATCGCAAATTTTGAAAATAAATACCTAATTTCAATATTGGAGGTTTCTTTATTCAACATCAATGAAGGTCTTTAAGGAATTTATATACCTTTCTGTTTCAGAGTGAAAGCACTTCTGTTGCAGAGGCGCCTAGCGTGGAGTTGTTATTTTCCGTTAACACTACCGTACGCCCGTCACCATTGACGACAGATGTTAGGTCTCTCATACCCAGCAATTTTACTAGCTAGAGTGCCCTCATCCCGATAGACTTCTATTTGATCCGTTACATAGAAGTGTTGTTGTGTATCAGTGCTAGGGCACTGCGGAAGTACCTACAGACGACTCAGTATCAAGTCTACCACCTAGTAAGGTCCTGCGTCGGTGTGACAAGCGGACAGCGCTCACAGCCCAAAGGGCGTAGTGCGCGCGCGTCGCACCCGCGGGACAATATAAATGCTAATACGACAGGGCAGCACCACCGCGGCCCGCTTTAAAAGAACCATCCTAATTACTTTTATTGCACGTTATATTTTAACGTCCCTGTATGGTTGCTGTATAAGGCTTGTAAAATATCCGTTATGAAACATTAAGTTACATTCGCAAAAAATTGAGACGGGGAAGTGAACTGAGTATTTGTTTTCATCATCAACCTCATGCAGGCCTTCCAACACAGTATGTTTAACCAAATAGTTTAATGCACAAATATATCGTATTCCCGCGACTCGACATCAAGCCCCTATGACAAATATGCCAAGATTGGGGGGTGCTAATACCAGCATCCTTTGATTGTAGTACAGGTGTTTTACATTGCAATTTTGTTGATTTAAAGTAATGTATTACATTGCAAATTAATACTTATTATTTTTTCAATTTACAGATTACAATAAAAATTAAATTGAATTGCAAAATGTTGCACACCCCTAACGTCGCCGCAGCACGGAGCATTCGAACTGCGCCAATTCCGATATAATCGGTTCCTTGTGTTTTACAATCTTCTCGCTAACATCACGTTGCAACTTTGCACCAGGTCTCCAATTCCGTTAATTTTAAAATGCGCCATTTCTATCTTTATCTCATTGGTCCTTTTTTATTTCTTTTTTATTCTAGTTGATAACAACAATAGACAATTTATTATATACATTTACCACTGACATTAAATCGGTACCGGAATACAAAATTAAAAGTTCAATTGTGAAGTGTCATACTAACATCGTAATGTAATATGCGCTTTAAATTAGCGAAATTGTCGTCTTATTTTATTTAGCTCCTACGAAATCGCAAACAGTTGTACCAAATCGTATTTTCAAACGAAACTGTAGGTATTTATAACAAAATACATACGAGTATCTAGATTTTAGGGGAAACTCAGTTTTACGGTCGGGTCGTAAAGAAAGAAACGTCACGCGCGCTGGAACTAGCTCTGTTATTGCTATGCCTGGCCTTTATATGGCGAAATCTTTGCGAGAAAAAACTAAAGTCTATTTTGTTTTATATATTTATATTTGAGGTCCGCGGTACCCGCCTGTTTTGTCCGTGATAACCTGCGTTCGGCCACTGGATTAATGATGACGTTGACTGACGGGCGCAGGACAATTTTAAGGGCAAATATTAAATAAATAAATATCCACTGACATTCACACAGCGCCATTTAGCCCCAAACTAAGCATTTAGCCTGTAATATGGGTACTAAACAACGAATAAACATACTTATATACTTTTGATTTTGTCCGATGTTTAGTACCCATAATACGATACTAAATATAAACATACTTATTTATACGAAATACATATATATTTAACACAGTAAACATCCAGACCATTACAAACAGACATTGATTGTACTGCTCGAGCATTGAACCCGGAACCCTTCATCATTCATCGGGAAGACTACCAACTGTTATTTATTACCTTCAAACCTGCATCTGTCATACTCAGATGTATCACCAGGTGAGCGTACTGATTGTTTTCGTACATTTAATAACATAAGAAAATGAGTAGATGTGAATATGATAACGGAAAAGAAACGACCATCATCGTCATCATCATCAGCTCATTAAACGTCCCCACCGAGGGGCACGAGCCTACCCGTATAGGGTGATTAGGCCTTAGTCGTCCACGCGGGCCCAGTGCGAATTGGACGACTTCACACACAACCTTCGAATTTCTTCGCAGGCGTGCATGAAGGTTTCCTCACGATGTTTTTCTTCACCGTAAGAGCGTCGGATAACGTACATATATTTTCGAAGATTCAAAAACACATTGGTACGTGGCGGGATTTGAACCTCAGCTCTCTCGGTAGGAAGGCAATAGTCCACACCATTGAGCCACCGATGCTCTTTCGAATGAGCGTACATTTACCTTAACAAAAGCCTACAAACTGTTTATCTTTGGCAGTGCGTTTTGAGGCACAGGTGGCCTATCTACCTTAATATATACAGAATATCATTGATTGTAACACTAAGATTTAATCTATACTAATATATAAGAGTGAGTTTGTTTCTTTGGTTGAACGCGCTAATTTCAGGAACTACTGGTTCGATTTGAAAAAATATTTCAGTGTTAGATAGCTTGTATATCGAGGAAGGCTATAGGCTAAATACCATCCCGCTACGAGCAATAGAAGCGGAGCAGCAATGAAGATTGTCTCAAAATCGGGGGGAAACTTTCATACATGAAGCTTCCGCTGCGTACGCTGCGTAAAGAGTTCAAGTTTCGTATTGTTACCCTTTTAAAGACCTACAAAAAAGACCGCGACAGCATATTTCTATCTTCTAAGTTTAGCTACTTATAACATATTTTATGCAAAAAAAAAATCTAAAATAATGCATCATTTGTGAGGTTGTTATTATAAATATGATAATAATCCTTATCCAAATATATACTTTGTTTATCACAAATATTTTTCTAAACAAAATTGCTCTTTACATCATTCAATTTAAATTAATGTCTTATGAGAGTTATGAGATAGCGCAGTTTTAACTCGCCTATATATACGAAGTAGCGGGCTAAAGAGAGCGTTAGGCCAAGTCTATCAATAAATGTTATGTAAAGTTAAAGAAGCATTTAATACTATCTACGGAGAACACTTCACCGTCAACAAATACATAATCATTGTGTTGATGTCGAGATATCGGCGGTAGTCGTCCCAGTCCGACGTTTTAAGGGCTGTGGTCTCATTTGGCGGGCTGTAAATCAGGGCGCGCCGACAGAGGCTCAGGAGTTAGTCTAATGGCGCCCCCGCGCCCTCTTAATGCACGAATATATCGTGCGTGAGCCCACGACCCGACGTCAAGCCTCCATGACAAATATACCATTGGAAAACTTAGTGCTGCCTATAGCTTAGTTTTTGAATGATGTATGGGGAAAAATGCATACTATAATAAATGGTTTCATCATTATCAGCCACAGACATCCGAATATACAATTAGACTAGACAAGCCGCCAAGTTTATAGGCAGTCCCAGTGTCGCAATTTCTTTTCGGTTCTTACCTGTGAAAAGTTATTATATTTCTTGGTAAATTTACTGATTCATTGCGATGATGGCATGATACAATTGCACAGGATGGCATTTTGGAAAAAAACGGAAATTTCTTTTAATATTCGTGCGTCTTGACTCGTCTCACAGAGCGTAAACTGGCAGCCAGTGTATGCTCGTTGAGCTTACATTTGTCGCACTTAAAAACGCGGCTTACCCCATCTTCAGTATTGGGAAATTTGTGTTATCAGCTCATTAAACGTCCCTACCGAGGGGCACGAGACTATCCGTACACGCATATAGGCCTTAGTCGTTCACGTGGGCCCAGTGCGGATTGGCCGACTTCACGATACTTTAATTTCTTATAGGAATGAATAAAAACTCAACACTTATTTGTACTTTGTAATTTTTATAAAATATACAGTAAATAACGATATAAACGAACTTGAACTGAATTAAATGAAATACATATTTTACAATAATAAAACAATGATATTCTCTATATGTAAAGGTATACTCCATCCGTGCCTCACAAATGAACCGCCGAAGAGAGTACAGTTTGTACTCTTTTGTTTAGGTAAATGTGTTCGAAATTCGAAATATGTGTATGTGTGCTGTCACTACTGCATTCGGAACACTTTTTTCGATTGTTTTGTGAGCATATCACGAATCCATACTTTTTTACATCATTGTAATAATAGCAACCTTTTTTTAAGAGTGTTCTATGAATTCTATTCGACCAGTACGAAATAAACACAAAAAGTTTGAATATTGTGTTTATTTATTTACATTACATTTATGACTATTTAAGTATAAAAACAATAATATTGTTCATTGACTTGAATACAGATATTGGAAACGAGTTTTAGCTTTCATTTAATTCGACTTGCTGACGGTACTAAATCTCATTATCTAAGAATAAATTCATTCATTTCTAGGTTACTTAAACTTTGTGATTAATTAATTATTTTTTAAATTGTAACAATAATTGCTAACAATAATTGTTAAACAATAACCGTTATGGTTTGTAGTGACGCGATTACAGAAATAACTAAAATATGTAAATATTGAACCAATTCAATCAAGAACGAAAACCATTTATTTTTTTATTTATCCAGTGTTTCGTTTCTTTGGGACGCACATGTTGTGGGACGAATCTCTGAACTAGCCAACAATTACAGGGCAGTATTGACGGAAAATAATTACTATAGGCTATAGATTTCTCTTAAGAATGCTTCTGTCAAGGTCAGGCGTATCACTTACCTCCAGGTGATCGAACTGATAGTTTCGTTCACCTATGACCTAAAAAAAGTTATTTAATGAAATGATGTTATAACAGACAGAATCTTTTATCAAGAACATCATTTCAAACATCATCATCAGCTCATTAAACGTCCCCACTAAAGGGCACGAGCCTACCCGTATAGGGTGATTAGGCCTTAGTCGTCCACGCGGGCCCAGTGCGGATTGGACGACTTCACACACAACCTTTGAGAATATCATTTGCATTAACTAAAATTGTGTGTAATTATAATCAGGTCGGGCAGTCTTGAGCGCCACTTCGGTTTCCGATGCGCTTGACCACTTCACTATGCAGTAATCTTGGATTACCATTTAGTATTACCACAAAGCGTGTACCAGATTACATTAATTTACACGATTGTTTGGATCAGTGGTTACAAAAGCTGTCTTAATACACTATATATGCACTGCAGTATCATATGAAGTAAAGTGTTGTATTCTTGTATTAAAATTTTAGTCGAAAGTAATGCTCTTAATTCAATAAAAAATATCTCTTCAATCTATCGCAGTCCACTGCTGGATATGGTCTCCCACATTTTGCGCCAGATATCCCGGTCCTTTACTTTCCTCATCCAGCCTCCACCAGCGACCTTTCGCAAGTCGTCGGCCCATCGGGCCGGAGAAAAAGAACATCTGGAATTAAATCTACTATCACTAACTTCATAGTTCTATTTTCTAATATAAGTTGAAGCGCATGTCAAAGTTCTTTAATACATTTGTGTATAACTCATCTCATAAACTTTATCAAGATGATTTTCATTAATGATACATGTGAAATATAAAGCGCGTCGGCCTTTAGAAGTTGTTACTACTAAAACTTTGACAATCTAACCTGTCTTCAATTTCCAAATTTGTTTGCTGATACACAGCACAACATAATAATTTTACCCACTTAGAATATTAACTTTCGGAAGCATTGCTTTTTTTATCTTCTTAACCCCACAACGATGCTTGGTACTTTAACTAAGCCAAAAATCGGGATCAAAGGCATAATCGCAATGAGCAGTCCGGTACAATGGACCCTCAATGTGCGTGTCATAAATGCAGACGATAGAGTCGTTCTAGAATCGGCTTAAAAATACTTCCAGACAACTCCACAATCAAAGTTTACTAACAAAAAAGGGCAAGTTTGTGTAAAATGAATCACCTGAAAAGATGCATGAGGCCTTATGATGATGCTTTTTTGTATTTAATAAAAAATAAGCATTTTCACACGTTAGGAGGCAAGCTAATGGCGATTCATGATCCGGAGCAAATAAACTGTTGTGCAAATCGTGTGTTCGTTATAAGCAGATGCAGATCCGCACCGGCTGCCGCTGGCGGGCGATCGATCACTACTAGAGCGGACAGGTTACGAGCGGCCACACAACCAGAGGTTTCTAAGAATGCATATAAGAAAAAAGAGCGTACACACATTTAAAGGGCCGGCAACGCATTTCTGGGACCTGAGGTCTTGCAAATGTTTATGGGCGGTGGTGTCTCTTACCATCAGGTGAACCGTATGCTCGTTTGCCTCCTGTTCAATAAAAAAAAATACGCCGCTGCAAATTAAGAGTACTCTTCTTCATACTATCGTAGTCTACTGCTGTTCATAATATCCCGGCTCCGCTTTTCGCATCCTTCCTCCATCAGCAACCTTTCACAAGTGGTCCTTCCATACGGCCGGAGGGCGTCCTAATCTATGCTTGCCAAGCGGTCTCTACACCAGAACTCGGCTACTCCAATGGCATCGGGATTTCGACTTTGATCAGCCCACTGCTACTTTAGCTTGCCGATCCGGTGAGTCATGTTGGTAACTTTAGTTTTCTCACGAATAACATCATTTTTGAATTTAAGTTATCATCGAAAATTTAAAAATAAGGGTTCCTGCAAAACAGTAATGACTAAATAGGATATCAAACTCAACTTTGTGGCCCCGCTATAGAACCGGCCTTAATAAATGCCCTGTCTTTGCTTTGCTTTATAATTCAATTGGAAATAAAGTGTCCACACAACGGCAGCGGAAATTAATTTTAATAGACGAGCGATGAAATTTACTGTGCTTGTTTCCTCCACGAGCTCTATACAATCAATCCACTGAAACTACAGATTGTTTGCTCAAACATTTTAATAAACACTTTGTTTTGTTCATGAAAACTTGAAGATTTACGGCGCATCGCAACGCTTGATTTAAGAACAAGACGAATGAGTTCATTATCATAAAAGCAGCATCCATGATCTAAATGTAAGTAAGAGAGGGAAACATTGTTCTGGTTTCGATTTTAAAAAAATACGGTTCATTGATAAATGATTTAAATGAACTTATGCTTTTATCATTAATCAAAGATATTCCCGATTTGAATTGTCGACCATCGGAAAGCGTTGCCGGCTTTTTAATGTATACGCGCTCTTATTTTAAAGACGCCAGAATTAGTAACTGCACTTTAATTTTACGTGAAATTAAAATGGACTGGTGGAAAGGCATACGTGAGTGGTGTCAAATTGTGGGCTGGTCGCGTCCGAGCCGTCATCCGGTACAAAAAGAGCGTCCATCGCCGCCGAGCAAAAAGCTAATTTCCCGGCGCATTATAAATTCATGAATTCTTTGTGCGCCAAATAAGTTGTTTGTTTCGACAACAGCCACTCACAAAGTGGACCTGTAATTGCTACCTTTTGATCCCTATTCAAATTCCGCTCTTTTCGCTTTGTTTGCACTCGCTTCGTATAAATGTTGCAGTGTTTTAAGATGAACTCAATTATGGTTTTATGGAATTTCTTTACTTTGATTTGTTTCTTCCTTATGGTGTTATAATGGTGCGTCATTTTATGGCTTAAATGACAACTCATTTGCAAAATATTTCATCCGCGGATGAGCACCCTCCTCAAATTGTTAGATGTCGAAATCGATATGATCTATTTATCCAAATCGGGGTTTATAACTTTCTATATCATATCACCTTACTACTCATATGTATAATTAAAATAGTTTGTTTTTAGTCGTTACAGGACTCGTGATCCATTAGGCAGGAAACTTTCCCGTCTTTGAAGTATTTTTTCTAATTAGGTCAATCTAACTTGTTTTATGTTAAAAGTATACAGACTGATAGACGGTTACTGTTCTCCATCAATGCCGCAATGCACTCGTCACAAGACGATATATAGTACTGCGGTAGTATCTACCTAGACGACTCGGTACTGAGTCCACCACGGAGTTCAGAGTTTTTTTTCAATTTTAAAATTATACCAGATACTTGTATTGTGTCTTCAGTATTTTAGTGGAATAGTCTCTTTTTCGTTTTTCACTCCTTAGAAGCACTTTATAAATTCACATCTTTAGCAACCCTACTAACTTGGTAGTGTCATGTGCACTTTATGAACTCTGTGATCCCGTCCCAGAGTAATTAAACCTGATGTACTTAAAAATATGCGCCGGCGTATATTTAATTTGGTATGCCCACTCAATTTGCTCCAGGTCTGCAAATTTCTGTCTGAAATAAGCAAAATTATGTTACGCGCAGATAAAACGGCTCGGACATTCAAAAGACGCGCTTAATTAGTACCTAATGGAGCTACATCAAGTACATTACTACGACAGAAACCATAAAAAAGTAGAATATTTTTAAGGCGAAAAATGTCTTTTATTGAATTATCGACCCTATCAGCATTTTCTTTCAGTCGGTTTTCGCCAAGTGCTCTCCCGATGTCTCCGGGGTAACAATTTCTTTCAATAATACCTCAGTAATGGGCTAAGTAAGCCAGTTAACAAGACACTCGGCGAGGATCCCCTCCCAAAAATAACAATTTCAACTTAGTTCAATTATTCACGGTATTACAAATTCTGATTTGGACGGGATCGTGTGTGTTGAGCTCATGAACACAGAATTACAAACTTTACCAAGTAGGTACTATACAGTTTTATTAGACCAAACCCCACGACTCAACCCAAATCAATGATTTCTGATAGATATGTCACTGGAAAGTAACAAGAACCGCAAATGCATATTTTTTTATTTTTCTAGAAAATTTAAATTTGCAGTTTTTGTTCATCCGTTAGTGGAAGATAAAATTAGAACTTAAATAGACGCCCGTACAAAAATTATAGTCTCATGGGTAAACATCTATTCTTAAATATTGACATTACCATGGTGCTATTTATAAATTCGATAGATATTCCATTTGAGATACTCATTATGCAATTAATAACTTAGCACATTTCCTAATTACCAAATGTAATTTGTAAGCCGACTGCCAATTAGCAATACAAAATTTGATTCCTGATTTATTATACTAAGTATTATTTCAAATTGCATATTTATTTACTCCTAGTTCCATTCGAACATTATTTTGAAATTGAACTGGGAGTAAATAAATATGCAACCAATCATGCATTAATTTCCAACGTGCTCTATTTGCATTCAAAATACTCATTACAATAGGTACTTATACATCTAAAGCCATGGATAAATTATTTTATTTGTTTTTATTATTTAATCCATCGGTGATAGTATCTTCTCTCTGCAACCTATCGCAGTCCACTGCCGGACATAGGTCTCCCCATTTTGCGCCAGATGTCCCGGTCCTCCGATTTGCTCATCCAGCTTCCACCAGTGACCTTTCGTAAGTCGTCGGTCCAACGGGCCGGAGGGCGTCCTACGCTACGCTTGCCAAAACGTCTCCACTCCAGAACTCGTCTGCTCCAACTGCCATCGGTTCTGCGACATACGTGACCAGCCCACTGCCACTTCAACTTGCTATGTTGGTAACTTTAGTTCTCTTACGAATTAAATCATTTCTGATCTTATCCCTAAGAAAGACTCCGAGCATAGCTCGCTCATTGCGCGTTGAGTGACTTTGAACTTGTGAACCAATCCCGCAGTAACTTATCATGGTATACAACATATTCGTACCTACAGAAGAAATTACTATTGAGGTCGACTTTGACCAAATTTCCATTAAAACTCCGCAATTGACAGTCAAATTGTTTGATTGCACAAAACGAGCGATTTTTGCAATTTGTCAATCATCATTGACGGGCTGCAAGAACGTTTTGTGCCCTTTAATAAAAAATGCAAACATAGTTCAGGCCTAAAAATTATGAACCTGTTTTCATTTTCTTCAAAGTATCATCTAAGCACTGGACACTATAGAATTTAACTTAGTAATGATCACAATATCGAATGATTGGACTAGGTGCTGCATATTATTGTAAATGAAAAATACATTCCAAGTGTTTCTTAATATAGAATCAAAGATTAAAGCCTTAAAGCCAGCAAAGGTAACAAAAGACGTAAATGCTGCTTTTCTATAAATTTATACTTTGAAAGTTTTTTTTTAGTAACCTAAAGGGCTTTAGCTGTGTCTGATATTTTTAATGCAAAGAAACTTGTGCGCGTACTTTTATTTTAATTCTATGTACCTAATGATATCAATTTAATTGTTATTTTATTTAAACACATGTTTCAAGTAATGTCAATATTATTGCAGAGACTAGTAAAATGAAGCTTCTTCTGTTTTTGTGTAATGTAGTAAACGTGTTAAGTTTGAACACAACTGTGTACAATATGGCTGCAGACTATTTCTTCGCTAAGCATGTCAAGTTCGTTTGTTACTTTTCCTGCTCATCGAATTACAGTTAGTATCTTGTATTCAATGTCATACACAAAGATGCATCTCTAAAGGTATAGCCAAAGTGTGAAGTAACGGTGGGCGAATCATATATGAATATTGAAGTCAAAGAATTCTGGTTTGATTCTGAAAAAGATATGGGCCGATATTTAAAAAATAAAACTTGTCCTAGCTTAATTAAGACAGTGAAAGATTCCCCCCAAGTTTTGGTATTCTGGCGGATATTGAAAGAATGTATTGGTTGAAGGATATTAACGAAGTGGCCAGCTCTACTACTAATATGTCTATCTACTCATTATTATGCTAACTAAAAAATTTCCATATATGCCGGAAATAAAATAAGCTAAAGAATTAACTGCACCTTAATTTGGAGACCAATATTATTATTGCTTATATAACCATTCCTTATTTCAGATAACATCTTAGTATCTAAAACATTCTTGGATAGATTTATACGAATTGCTATTAAAGGTTTTAATGAAGATATTTATTTGGACAAGTTTCTCTATCAGCAAAATGCTGCTGTTGGTGTTATGGTTGACGGAACTTGTAACAATACCAACATTGTAGTCGAAGAGGTGAGAAACTATTCATCATCATCAGCTCATTAAACGTCCCCACCGAGGGGCACGAGCCTACCCGTATAGGGTGATTAGGCCTTAGTCGTCCACGCGGGCCCAGTGCGGATTGGACGACTTCAACTTCAAATCTTCGCAGGGTGCATGAAGGTTTCACGATGTTTTTCCTTCACGTAAAGAGCGTCGGATAACGTACATATATTTTTCGAAAATTCGAAAATACATTGGTACATGTCGGATTGAACTCAGCCCTCCCGGAAGGAAGGCGACAGTCCACACCACTGAGCCACCGACGCTCTTCTAAACTATTAATTAAAACTAAATATTAATTAATTAATATTTGATTTAGACCAGGTCCAAAAGATTAGTAACAATATGCTTACACGTTAGGGTTAGTAAACTACATCTTAAACATTTACAACACACTTATGACCATCTGTGAAGTTCTAAGGTACCCTAATTGTAATAATACTATACTAAAATAGAACTTTTTATTAAAATTTTATAAAACTTTCATATGTAAGACTATGCTTTCGTGTATCTGTTGAAAATACTAAGATTTTTACAGTTTGCTATATTTTTGCTACGTCAATCGTGTTTTATGATATTTTTATGTTTTATGTAACTCTTTTAACTGTACATGCAATTTGCCCGCATCTGCCAGTGAAATTATAGCAAAATGAACCATCCATTCTAAAGAGGATTAACAAAGAGACAAAAGCGATTGCTTTACAACTCTGATAATCCCAATTCCTTTATTCGCATAGATCTAAGATCAATGAAATATATCATCATCAGCTCATTTGACGTCCCCACCGAGGGGCACGAGCCTACCGTATAGAGTGATTAGGCCATAGTCGTCCACGCGGGCCCAGTGCGGATTGGACGACTTCACACACAACCTTTGAATATATATTTCATACAATATTTAGATAAAATATAATAATTATATCTGTGTAACTATTCACGGTGAATTCTACGATGATGATTGTTACAGGCCTCAAAAATGATGTTTTTTGACGACATGCACATGTGGCTTGTGTTATTTGAAAATGACGTTGGCAGCATCGATGATTGTTTTGGATCCCTTGATTTAAGTGTGGACGCTGATATTGTTGTCGCTGAAAGTTATGGTAAAATATCTCATTCTAAGTATCATATTACTAGCTTTTGCGTGCGACTTCGTCCGCGTGGAATAGTTACTTTGGCCTAACGCTCTCTTTAACCCGCTACTCCGGTTATATAGGTTAGTTAAAACTGCGATATCTCTTAAGATATTCATTTAAATTGAATGATGTAAAGGGCAATTTTGTTTAAAATGAAATACTTGTGATAAATAATGTATTTATTTGGATAAGGATTGATATCATATTTATTAAAATAGCTTCGCAAATGATGCATTATTTAGAAAAAATTGTATTGAGCTAACCTTAAAATATAGACATGTACTGTCGCGGACTTTTTGTAGACCTTTAAAAGGGTAACAATACTCTCATACATGACTTTTGCGAAACTTTAACCGCTAGGCAGCGTACGCAGCGGAATCTCCAAGTAAGAAATTTCCCCGGATTTGTAACATTCTTCATTGCTGC
Organism: Leucinodes orbonalis; assembly: GCA_019425675.1. NCBI lineage: Eukaryota > Metazoa > Arthropoda > Insecta > Lepidoptera > Crambidae > Leucinodes > Leucinodes orbonalis. The sequence continues at coordinate 42,584 of PQWD01003234.1, forward strand.
TCCGCTTCTATTACTTGTAGTGTGATGATATATAGCCTATAGCCTTCCTCGATAAATGAAAGAATTTTCAAATCGGTCCAGTAGTTCCTGAGATTAGCGCGTTCAAACAAACAAACAAACTCTTCAGCTTTATAATATTAGTATAAATAGATAATACTAAACAAGGCTACATGAATAAAACTATTAGTTATTCCTCTTTTTTTTCTAGTAAATCTAATTGCAATCTACTACTTGATAGAGATCTATATAGCATCTATCTATCTAGCATTTGCTCCATATTCCGGTTTTCCTTCCCTTAATATCCTGATTTAGTTTTCACCAAAAACCTTTTCTTTTAGCTTCTCGCACAACCTTCGAATCTCTTCGTAGGCGTGCGCAGGTTTCCTAATGATGTTTTCCTACACCGTAAGAGCGTCAGATAACGTACATATATTTTCGAAAATTCGAAAATACATTGGTACGTGTCGGGATTTGAACCTCAGCCCTCCCGGTTGGAAGGCGGCAGTCCACACCACAGAGCCACCGACGCTTGTTAACGTACATGCATACAATTTCGAAAATACTAAACAACATTGTACCTGCCCGCATTGTACCTGCGCCCTACAGATCAGTAGGTAACAGTCAATACCAATGAACCACTGATACTTTGGTTTGCTTCAGTCTAGAGAAATCTTATTTCCATAAATTGACGTATATACAAACATGCAAAGGTTTGCATGAAATTTGTATTTCAATTGCCAATAATTATTTTGAAAATTCTTTTAATTTAAAAGAAGGTCACCTACTTTTTCATTGAATTTCGTGCAAATATTTCTTGAAACCGTATTCCCAGTGGATATTGTCGCGCGATATTATCGCAAAATATCGCAATGTTGTATAATTGCGTAACTTGTTCACAATGCGAAGTTTTTAACAGGAACTCTGTTTAGGCTCTAGTTATCAACTCACGGACGTTTTCAACTTCGGCCGGGTTCAAGGGAACGATTTGGAGAAATATCATCTCGGAACGTGGAATAACAGCGGTGGTAAATATACTAGTATACACGTTCTATGATTCAATTATGAGAAACTACAAACAGTTCAAATAGCTCCTCAATAGCTGCATCAGATAGAAAATGTGTACGTAAATGCATGATTTCAAGACATTTGAAATATTTTCATTCATTCAAATTAGTCCTTGAATTCACTCACTTCAAAAGCAACACTAGTAAGCTAAAAAAAATATGTCCTAGTAAATTCTCTACTCTATATTAGGTTCTTTCGATTAACATGTTTTATTGTGAACACATATTTCAGGGCTTTCTATCGATACACGATTTAAGTACTATCGGCGTTGGGACTTCCGTAATCTTACACTCCGCGCTGTTACTGTGGTAAGTTTTAAAGCATTAGAATATTGTTATAAAAGGTTCCTTGCAATAGTATGCAAGGAAATACGGACCCACTCCAAACCAAACTTGCTCGTGGCACATCCGTAGTGGTCTGGTTGGAAGAAGCCTTGTTCGCTATTAGGAAAATAGCTAACGAGGCTCCTTCCAAACAGCGACTAGCATGGCATTCAACCGTGAAGGTGGGTTGAGCTTTGATGTTCTTGAGAGTTCTAGTAGGAATAGTACAACAGCATTATCAGCCCACAACGACCCACTGCAGGGACAAGGTCTTTCCACACAATATATCAAATTAATCTATTGACCTATTTGAAAAAAATATATTAATTTAAAATTTCTTGTAGATTGTTGGCAACTCCGAAGTATTTCATCCGCAAAGGCTTTTGAACATGGATTATGATCCAGGAGTCGCAGCCATGACCAAAATAGCCGCTCAGCTGCTGAAAACTTTAAGGGAAATGCACAATTTTCGGTAAACATCTAAGAAATGCAGTTTAAATACAACAATAATTATACTAATGTATCCTTTCACGCTGAAGTCATGCATTTCAATAATTTAATTTTCACGTATGTGTCTTTGTGTGTGTGCGCGCAAACACACGCGCAAAAACGCACGCACGTGTGTGAGTTACAAAAACATATAAAAAGCGATTGTTATAATTATATTAGGAATCTTTGCTAGTCAGTAAGGATGATGTTAATCATTTAAAAAAATAAAAACTGAATAAAAATTACCAAAAAACATCACTATAAAAACATTAGCGATATAAAGGCTGATAGCAAGAGAACCGTCCTTCGTATCTTCATAGCAGTGAGTAATGAGCGTCCTACGCTAACTATTCCAAGACACGGTCCTCACTTCAGAACTCGTCATTATTATAACATAGAGAACAATAACAAGTTAATAATACGAAGTATAACAATTTTAAGAACTAAAGGAACACTTACGAAAATAATGTTATACTCTTAAAAATTAAAGCTTTGCAATTTCAAAGAATTGCGCGTCTATTTTCTATATTGCATGTATTTTTCCAAAAAGGGTTTCCATCGTTGCTTCTAGACGCCACCGAGACTTCCTGGATGCACTTCCTTATGACTCGTTTCCTTGCCATCTTATGATGTGGTTTTGTTATTTACTTTGAAAATAATATTGCCTCCTTTGGTATCCCTTTGCTGACGAATGGCGAGAAAATGTTTTATGTCACAATAAAAACATAAAATATTTTCTTTTACATTTTTATTGAAGTTATAATTTTATTATGCAAATGCAACGCGATCTCACACAAAAAGACAAAGAAAAACACTTTACACACTTTAGTTATAACAAACTAACATAATAACTTTATAAAGATTTTTATGTTATAATAAGTATATTTATGGTTTTTTTTTCAGTTTCAACTACACAGTAGCTGCGCGTTGGATTGGCGAACCGGCCAAAAATTCTACGCTGGTAATAATGCTTAAGTTTTAGAAAATGCAGCTAGAGTGATTTGCAAGAATTATAATAAAAAACATTTACATAACTCAAGTTATGATTTGAGTGTAGTAATAAAAGAAACTACAATATAAACATTTTATAGGACTTAAGAAAATGATTATATTAAGACCATTTGCAGCAAATAATATAAAAATATAAGTACTTGAAATATAAAATTAGCCAGATATTTTTTACTCTATCAAACTAAGTAATTGTTACTTAGTGTAAAACGCTAGATTTGATAAGTATGCAACTCAATTTGTTATGTATTATGAGAGCTTTATGAGTTTTTTTATATAAGTCCACTGCTTGGCGTAGGTTTCATTTTGCCAAATATCCCGGTCTGTGTTCTTAATTTTTTTTTAAATTATTTTATATTAAAATAATGAAAAATATTACGAGTGTGTTTCATAAATGTATCATCATCATCAGCTCATTAAACGTCCCCACCGAGGAGCACGAGCCTACCCGTATAGGGTGATTATGCCTTAGTCGTCCACGCGGGCCCAGTGCGGATTGGACGACTTCACACAAAACCTTCGAATCTTTTCGCAGGCGTGTATGAAGGTTTCCTCACGATGTTTTCCTTCACCGTAAGAGGGTCGAATAACGTACATATATTTTCGAAAATTCGAAAACGTAATGTAATGTAATGTAAACGAAAATGTATGGAATCGAATAAATATTAAGTTTTGCCGTTTTTGTGCAGACGGTGACCAACTCGTTGTTCTGGCGGGAGCAGGATCTATCCTGCACTGCAGCTAGGATTTTCCCGAAGTGGCTAGACTGGGTGGACATTGTTTATCCATCGTTCTTCACCATCGAGTAAGACAATATTTGTTGAGTAGAGTAGTAAAGTCGAAATAACCATTTCTTACTACATACTTCTGAATATATACGGCAAATACACCTTTTTAAACTTTTTGTCCGTCTGTCAGTTTGTTCAGGCTAATCATTGAAATGACAGTTTGCAAAAGTATTGAAAAGTAACTTAAACCGCTTTTAATTTAGAACAATAAAGTGATGCTCTTTCCAAATGCGCAACGCAAAGGAATGAACTCGTTGGTTCCTTGTGTGATTCCTGATCGTTACAAACTGGCCGTCTTCAAGGCAAGAGTGAACTGTTTCTAGACGGGCATGATCCATCCTCGGCCGCATCATCACTTACCATCAGGTGAGATGGCAATCAAACCGGCTATAGAGGATAAAAAATATCCAAAAACTGTCCTGTACCAAGCACAGTTCACGCGACAAATTCACGAAGCGACTTCAATAAAATTGAGTACCAAGTTTTTTTTAATATTATAAGTGTACAGGACGGTCAGGACGGTCACCTGATGTTAAGTGATACGCCTCACCATGACAGAGCGGCATTGAAGGCGACCAACAACTGATAGAAAGTTATTATCCTCCATCGATGCCGCACTGCGCCCGTCATCCGGCACAACAGATGTGAAGGTTTCTCCTACCCAGTAATTTGACTAGCTACAGTGCCCTCACACCGAAACACAAAAGTGCATAACACTTCTATTTCACGGGACGGTATCTGGCACTGCGGTGGTACCTCAGGCGACAAAGTATCGAGTCTAACCTAACTAACACGCTGGATAAACACATAGGCTACGTTTTACTGGAGAATACCTTAAACCGTGGCGCATTAAATGATGTGTTATCAGGACGAAATTCTTCTACCTAATACCGAACCATGGCGTTGGTGACTACGAGAACCGTTTCCTCACGCCCATGTCGGACGGGGTGTGGTGGACCGCAGGAGCTGCTGGGCGCTCTGTGTGATAGTGCTGGCAGCTGCAGCGTGCACTGAGGGTCGTCCTCAACCTGCAGACTACGCGCTGTTCAGCGTACTAGCTGCTGTGGCGCAGCAAGGTATATAAATAATAAATATCCACTGACATTGACACAGCGCCTTCTAGTCCCAAGTAATCGTGAAGCCTGTATTATGGGTACTAAACAACGGATAAACATACTTATGTGATTTTTTTTATCTACATATTATACATAGAAAACACCCAGACCATTATAAACAGACATGTTTATGTACATAAATGTTTGTACTGCCCGGGATCGAACCCGGAACCCTTGGTGTTACAGACGACGTCTCAACCGCAACACCAAATGGCATACATTTATTGACGACCCAATTGGGGACACCAAGGGTTCTGGGTTCGATCCCCGGGGCAGTGCGAACATTTGTGTGCATTAACATGTTTGTATTGGTCTGGGTGTTTCTATGTGAAATGAAATGAAAATATGTTTATTCAATTTGGGTCCATATTGATCCAAATTTGATTCTACCACTGGTTCGGACTGTTGTTGCCCACATGTATACTATATATGTATTTACAAAAAATATACAAGTATGTCTATCAGTTGTTTAGTACCCGTAGTACAAGCTTCACTTCAGAAATGTATCAACTAATTTATTTAAGAAGCTGCCTCCGTGGTTTAGTGGGCACAGCCTTCGGCTGCGTATCACGGAGGTTGAAGGTTCGGATCTCGCAGCAAAACATCACTGAGTGAATTTCCTGGTTTGGTATATTGCAGGCTGAATCCCCTGATCGTACGAAAAGAAAGATGATTTTGATGTTTTGAGGGTACGTTAAGCCATTATTTCCCGCTATAATCCATGTGGTTGATAAGATCAATCTCCCCATGACTATGCTGTGCAGGAAGGTCTGTGCCCAGCAGAGGGCCTATATAAAAGTTAAAAAAGGCAAAGCAGTAGATTAAAAGATTTAGACTAGTCATTTGTATTGCCATCTAGTAATAGTGGTTTATAGTTTTATTCTTCTTCCAATGAAGTCAAATCGATGAACAATTGAAACAGTGTCAGAGTTCCTTAAACGCCTTCTAGTTTTTTGTGTTGCATATAAATGAAATTAAAAGCAGATACAAAGAAATGCTTATAAATATTCATACAAAACATATCACTACAGTCCAATACTATTCCCAGAACGAGTTTAGATAAAGTTAAAACGGCACAGATAAAATAGGAAGTTGTTATTTGATCTGCCAGCATAATAGCTCCGGCTGGGTCGTTGACTATAGCTGTATTTTAAACTTTTAAACAGTTAACAAGACAAAGCACTCTTTCTCAAGCACGTCTATTATTAAACAGGCGCGGCATTGTGTTATAGGGATAAGGAAGTGCATTTTGTAAGCTTTTTCTTTGCTTGTACAATGTCTCGGAGGCTAGATTTTTTATTCACTAATTAACAGAAAAAGTATATTGGGCCTAATTGTTACATATTCGGATTAAGGTTTACTGGGTGGTAGACTCGATACTGAGTCGTCTAGATAGGTACCACTGCAGTGCCAGATATCGTCCCGTGAAACACGAGTGTTCTGCACTTTTGTGTTTCGGGATGAAAGCACTATAGTTAGTAAAATTACCGAGTATAAGACAACTAACATCTCTCACCTAAAATGTCTTTGATGTCGGGCGCAGTGCGGCATTGACAGAGAAGTATAGCTGATTATTCGTTGTTGGTCTTCTTCAATGCCGATCTGTCATGTATCACTTACCATTAGATGAGCGTCTTGACCGTCCTGTACACTTAATCATGAAAAAGTAGCTTCAATTAAAATTTCATGAAGTCCTGAAAAAAGATTAAGTGTAAAGTTTGCTACTAAACTGTGATTTATTTTAGCATACGAGGATGGGGTTCAGATGTTGGAAGAAAGGTTTTCAAGTCAAGGTAGTATTTATTTCAATGACTTTTGTCTAAATAGCCTAAAATTTCAATTCGACGATATATATACACAATTAGTTTGATTTGGTTGGAGAGGTTGTAATAAATATAAAACATTTTTTAAAGTCTTTAAGCCCCCTTATTCAATCCTATTATTTATTTTGGCAATAATATCTAGGGATCGTCATCATCAGCCTATTAAAGGTCCCCACCGAAGGGCACGAGCCTACCCTTAAACGTCCCCTTAGTCGTCCACGCAGGCCCAGTTCGGATTGGCTGACTTCACACGCACATTCTTTGAATCTCATTGCAGGCTTCCGCAGGTTTCCTTACGATGTTATCCTTCACCGTAAGAGCGACGGATAACTTACTTACTTACTTCGAAAACACATTGGTACGTAGCGGGATTTAAATCTGCGCCCTCCAGATCGGAAGGCCAGTCCTCACCATTGAGCCACCAACGCTCAATTATAGAGATAATCCGTTATAATTAGAAATTTAACCAAGGAATTGTGTGAAATGATTAAAATTATTACTGCTTTACAATAAGCAATGATCGTTTGTATGTATGTAAATGTAGAGACAATTATCTTATGAGCATAACACGTTTATGTTACATTATATCTTTAAGTATTAAGTACCTTCAAAATGGATAAACCTCCCACCACAGGCATTAATAGTGTAGCGGTGTGTGTAAGTAAGTATAGGTAAGTGGTAGCTTCATTTGACATTCATAAGTATTATTTATGGACCAAAAATTAAATAAATACATACATTACATAATTTTTATTCATCATCATCATCATCATTACAGCCTAAAATGTCCACTGCTGAACGAAGGCCTCCCTTAATGATTTCCACGCGGGCCGATCCCTAGCAGTTGACATCCATCTGCTACCCGCCACCTTAACCAGGTCATCCGTCCATCTGGTTGGGGGGTCGGCCTACGCTTCGTTTTCCGTTACGTGGACGCCACTCGAGAACCTTTCCGCCCCATCGGCCATCGGTTCTACGCACTATGTACCCTGCCCACTGCCACTTCAACTTGCTTATCCTTTGAGCTATGTCGGTCTCCCTAGTTCTCCTACGGATATCCTCGTTTCGGATTCTATCGCTATGTTAGGTGTTTCCCACATAACACAGCCCTCTCCATAGCACGCTGAACAACCTTGAGCCTGTTCAAGAGGCCCTTAGTGAGCGATCACGTTTCGCTTCCGTATGTCATAACTGGCAACACACACTGGTCAAAGACCTGCGTCTTAAGACATTGTGATATTTTTGATGAAAAGATCTGCCGTAACTTCCCGAACGCTGCCCATCCTAATTGGATTCGACGAGAAACCTCCTTCTCGAAGGAGGTTTCTCGTCTTCTATTGTCTTATTGTCTTATTATATAATTTAAATTATTTGGAACATCTTCCAAAGTCTGAATAAATAAATTTTTAATGTTAAACGCTAACAAAGTAGCTAGTTTTTTTTTTATTTTATAAGGCAAATAAAACCCACCTGTTGCGAAGCTCTGTCTAGGGTTTCGAGCATAGTGCCTAAATCCTCCATGGATTCTGCCATGACTACTATATCATCGGCAAATCGAAGATGAGTGATGTACTCGCTATTAACGTTGATGCCAAGTCCTTTCCAATCAAGCAGCTTAAACATATCTTCCAACGCAGCTGTGAACAGTTTCGGAGATATAATGTCTCCCTGTCTCACTCCTCGGTGCAATTGGATAGGTTGTGTAAGCTCTTCATGTACTCGGACTGACATAGTAGCGCTCTCGTACAGACATCGCAGCACTTCGATGTAGCGATAGTCAATATGGCACCGCTGGAGGGCATGAAGCACAGCCCAAGTCTCGATCGAATGGAAGGCTTTTTCATAGTCCACAAACGCCAAGCATGATGGCCGGTTATACTCTCTAGTCTTCTGTATAACCTGCCGCAGCGTATGTATGTGGTCTATGGTGCTGAAGCCTTTACAGAACCCGGCTTGTTCCGGGGGCTGGAAGTCGTCTAACCTTCGCGCGAGACGATACGTGCGGTTTTTACTGTCTCACTTAAAAATTAAAAGATCACACAACCATATTTGTAACTAAGACGAGGCTACTAAGATAAAACGTTTCTATTTGTTAAAAGTATTTGCAGTACCTTTGATAGTTATTTTTAAATCAGGTCGTCGCGCAGTCCTTCTGGTGATAGGAATAACAAGCATGCTTCTGTACAACTACTACACGAGTAGCGTGGTGTCTTGGTTGTTGAACGCCGCGGCGCCCACCATCGCCTCCATGGACAGCCTCATCGCCAGCGACCTGGAGCTGATCTTCGAAGACGTCGGATATGCCAGGGGTTGGATTGCCGTGAGTTCCTAGTGTTTTACTAGGTGATAAACTCGGTACTGAGTCGTCTAGATAGGCACCACCGCAGTGCCAGATATCATAACGTGAAACAGGAGTGTTATGCACTTTTGTGTTTCCGGATGAGGGCACTGTAGCTAGTGAAATTACCGGGTATAAGAGACCTAACATCTGTTTTTTCGGGTGTCGGGCGCAGTGCGGCATTGATGGAGAATAATAACTGTCTATCAGTTGTTAGTCTCCTTCAATGCCGCTCTGTCATGGTGAGGCGTATCACTTACCATCAGATGAGCATCCAGACCGTCCTGTACACTTATTACATAAAAATAATTTTGTAATTTCCGATTGACGTATTGAATATTTTGCAGTGTGCCAATTGGAAATGAATAACAATATACTACATAAATACACCTTGTATTATATTATGTTTAAATAATTAAAAGCTGTATTTTTATATAATTTGATTGTAAATCTATACTCTATGCTGATTGTTAGAATGAAGATGTCAATTGACTCTTACACCGGTTCAGTTTCAACTTCCTTTTTAATAATTGTTGATTAAAATGTGTCTTGTAAAGACTAATTGGATACCGCAAAATTTGAGTTTGAAGTAAAGCATTGTAATTTGGCACGACTTTATTTTATTTTCAAAGTGATATATTTTCACTATACGAAACGATTTCAGAACCCCGGCTTCTATTACTTCAGCGGATACAAGAATGTAAAAGAAGACGAACTAAGGGATAAAAAAGTAACCCGTGCTAAGCGAACAACGGAGTTATTTATGTCGCCCTTTGATGGATTTAAACTAGTGCGCGAAAGGGGTTTGTTCATTTATCATAATTTATGTTTATTTACTACAATCTTGATAATAGTATTACAGTTTCAAGCCGTTTACTGTGTTGTATCAATATAATGATTTATTGCTGATACATGTCAAAATGCATCTCATAATTATTCCAATATTTGCAATTGAAAGAAAGAAAGAAGAAAGAAAAATATTTATTTGGCGCAATAAAATTGTAACATGTTTTTCCTTAATACTAAAAATAATTAGACAGTTTTGTCAAGGCGCTGTTTTGCAGTGGAATCAAAGAGAAAAAATAATAGGACAATGAAATAATAATGCTACCCAACCGCACATAACAATAATTACGAAATATGTTGTAAATGTGAATCTACACTATAACTATAATACATATATATAAATATCAATATTATTAAATATAAGTAATAGATATCTTTATAAGTAATACATATATATTATAATTATTATAAGTAATAGATAGTTAAGTATATTTTTTTTCAATACATGATGCATATACAAAATTATATATATTGAACGATCGCTACTGGCCTGAACATTGCTTATCAATCAAATACATTTTCAATTGAGATTTAAAAGAGGTGACTGATTTACTGTTTCGTACAGGAGGTGGTAGGTTGTTCCAACATTTCGAGGCAGCGTAACGAAAGCTGCCACGAAATGCGGTCGTCACATATCGTGGACATAGAAGACGTGGTGCTATTCGTATTTGTCGAAGTGAAAATTGTAGTTTTTTATATACATTGGAAGGTTTTCTACTATTGATGACACTAAAGAGAAGTGTGGCAAAATGGAGAGTACGCCGACCAGTCATGTTAAGAAGGCTATATTGATTTAAAGTGGGAGAAACGTGAGAAAATCTTGGTACTGCAAAACAATATCGGGCACAAGAATTTTGGATTCGCTGTAGTACACTTTTGGTACGAGCTAATAGACATCCACCGAATACTGTATCAGTGTAGTTCAGGTCAGACTGTATCAGTGTTGATAGGATAAGAGATTCACACAGTTTTATACGTAAGTAAAAAATCTCGGAGGCGGTATAAAATCTTGAGCCTATAAAAACAATTTTTCATAATTTCCGAGACGTGTTCTTCAAACCGTAATCGTTCATCCATTATAAGACCTAAATTTCGAGCTTCCGTTACACGCTGCGAAAGATTGCTTCATTTGTATTTGAAGATAGTTATAAAATCACAGAATCTAGCGCCATCTTAATTTTTAAAAAATGTACTGAAGTTGTTCATATTTGCTTTTAATCGCTAAGTTTTTTAGTTAAATTACTCAAATTTAAAATCACGTTTCTACTTAACGCATTCTACTGTTGGAAACTTATCATAAAATTAGGTTCTCCTTAGTCATTTTAGGTACTGCAGCAAAGCTTGTTTCCTGCAGTGAGACATTATATAACGTTATGAATCAGTTAAATGGTGTGGACTGTCGCCTTCCTACTGGGAGGGCTGAGGTTCAAATCCCGACACGTACCAATGTGTTGTCGAATTTTCGAAAATATATGTACGTTATCCAATGCTCTTACGGTGAAGGAAAACATCGTGAGGAAACCTTCATGCACGCCTGCGAAGAAATTGGGCACTGGGCCCGCGTGGACGTCTATGGCCTAATCACCCTATACGGGTAGGCTCGTGCCCCTCGGTGGGGACGTTTAATGAGCTGATGATGATGAATCAGTTAAAATCACAACTTTTGTATTATGAAAGGGCTTTTCAAATGTAGCATAGAGAACTTAAGATGATATTAGTTATTTATTCAAATCGACTTTTGCAAATTTGCTAGACTTGGACGATTGTTATCCAACTGCGGAAGCTGCTACGCTATCAAGTCTAACTTAATCATAATAGAAACATTATTTCATCAGGATATGCATACCACACGGATACGTACGTTGCTGGCCAGGTGACCTCGATGACCTTTGAGGACCGGGAGCTGTGCGAGCTGGGCTCCTTGCAGATGATGCCTCAAGCAGCTGTGTACATTATGGCGCAAAAGCAGAGTCCTTACAAGCAGTTCCTTATTTGGAGGTTTTTATTTATTTGTTAATATCATCTTTTTAAATCACTGACGCCATATGTAGTGAACGGACCATTGAAATACAACCCAGTGCGCCACACGCGTGGGCTATGTTTTTTTATTTTAACTCTTCGACAATAGACGTTCCCACGACTTCGAATTGTAACTTATTTAATGACTTATTTACTGATTTGCCTTATATGTATTTGTTTAATAAGCTTTTAGTTCTTTGACTAGTTGACAATTTATTTTATTATTTAATAAATAATACTAAATATTCACCATAATTACGAGACAATTCAGAAAAATTACAACACAATTAGGAATTTCAATCTATTATTTTTATATTTATGACGTCAGCATTTTTATATTGAGAATGGCGAAGTTATATTATTGTAATACTGTTTCAAGAAATGGTGGTAAGCCCCCAGATCACCAAAAAAAAACATTATTAAAACGTTAATAGTTCGTTTCATCATCTCATTAAACATCCCCACCGAGGGGCACGAGCCTACCCGTATAGGGTGATTAGGCCTTAGTCGTCCACGCGGGCCCAGAGCGGATTGGACGACTTCACACACAACCTTCGAATCTCTTCGCAGGCGTGCATGAAGGTTTCCTCACGATGTTTTCCTTCACCGTAAGAGCGTCGGATAACGTACATATATTTTTCGAAAATTCGAAAATACATTGGTACGTGTCGGGATTTGAACTTTGAATAGTTCGTTTAGTTCGTTTCAATTAGAGTTATTTAGGCAATTATTTTAATTTATAATTTTATTGCTCAGCTCTGAGTGATTAAATGCCTAGACTGATTAGAGCTTCATAAAAAAGAAACCTTAGAGGCTATCACAATTTTATGAGTCCTTCAGTTTATTTTATATATATAGCATATCATCATCATCATCATCATCATCAGCTCATTAAACGTCCCCACCGAGGGGCACGAGCCTACCCGTATAGGGTGATTAGGCCTTAGTCGTCCACGCGGGCCCAGTGCGGATTGGACGACTTCACACACAACCTTCGAATCTCTTCGCAGGCGTGCATGAAGGTTTCCTCACGATGTTTTCCTTCACCGTAAGAGCGTCGGATAACGTACATATATTTTTCGAAAATTCGAAAATACATTGGTACGTGTCGGGATTTGAACCTCAGCCCTCCCGGTAGGAAGGCGACAGTCCACACCACTGAGCCACCGACGCTCTTATATATTATATTATATAGCATATATTATTATTATATAAAGCATATTATTATATAAAGCATATCTAACAGACGTAATAGTATTTAAACGTGCCAAATTCATAATTCAAAGAGTTATAATGCAGCACAGGAAAGATTCTTCCAAGATAAAAATGAATACCTACACTTGAAACCTTGAACAAGACTAATCCAGCTCTAAACACTAATAAAGACTATCTTCACAGTATGATGCGTCTACTAGAGCGCGGGCATTTCAAAGTAGCCCGTGCAAGAGTCGGTGGGTACATTCCCACGTGCTCCGGGAGGACCCCTCGAGCTCTGGCCCTAGGACAAGCCGCACCAGCTTTCCTCTTACTGCTGCAATTCACAGTGCTCGCCGTGCTTATAATGCTCGCTGAGATACTGTGGCATCGGTAAGTTTGAGCAAACTGTATATGATGTACTAGGTGGTAGACTACGTATTGAGTCATCTAGGTAGCTACTATCGCAGTGCCAGATATCGTCCGATAAATAGGAGTGTTTGCACTTCTGTGTTTCGGAATGAGGGCACTGTAGCTTGTACAATTAGACAGATACATAATTTCTTTATTTGTATCAGACACACAACGTCGAAAACAAAGTACACAGTTGCAACTTATACAAAACAAATCCAATGAAAATACCGGGTATGAATGATCTAGCATCTGTTGTCTCGGGTGACAGACGCAGTGCAACATTGGTGGAGAATAATAACTGTCTATCAGTTTTTGGTGTCTATCAATACCGCTCTGTCATGGTCAGGTGAGCATCCTGCCCGTCCTAAACACTTGGTAACATAAAGAAGCCTCTACCACCTTTATCATAGGTATGATTATTCCAAAATATCCACTCACAAATGCTCCTCTTTTCAGAATGGCCTGTAAAAAGGCAATCGCTAAATAATCGCACACATAACGCACAGCGTCGGGGAAGTCAGTCGGGACATAAAAAAACAATAAAGGGGATGTTCGACGGAGCTCCGTGACTGATGACCGCCGAGTGAGGACTTCTTAACAGCTTTAAGGCCCTTTGCACTTGAAATAAAGCATTTGTTATTGGGACACTTTGGGGGAACTTTCTTGTTATGGTTTTACTAAGGCATATTAGATTCCGGTTTTGGAAATTGATAATTAGGTTTATATACGAGTAGCTGCTTCGTCAAAATTGATGAGTGTATTTTACTGGGTTCTCAAGTATCAACTAGTTAACGATGATTTAATGTTTAAACTGCTCTAAAGTCGTCAAGTCGAAAGCGGTATAACCAATTACCCAACAAAAACTTTTGATAATGTTAAATTCTGTTACATTTGTACAAAATAAGTAACATTGATTAGAGTACCCTACTCGCTGAGAGGGAATCGGGCACCTAAGTATAATAAGTAAGTAGAATAATAATAAGTAAATAATCTTAATATCGCTTTTGCACTACTACGTGTATTTTGAAAATAAATTAAAATCTCACTACATGGCCTTTTATTAAAGTTTATTCGTATGTGGTCTCGAAAAAACAATAGCGTATCTAATGATGGTCGAGAATATTTTCCCGTTAATCAATACAGTAGTTGGGGTGTCAATTTTCAAGAAAACAAAATTCTTAGTTTAGACTAACAGTCTTTTAGGGTAAGCGTCCCCGAGGCTATTGGCCATAGGCTCATTTGTTTTTATGTAGTATGTAACTACCACGGGTTGGTGAGTGTGACTTGAGTGCCTATTGATGTAGGCTTATATTAAAAGTAGATATTTTTTGTACTTTAACTTTCAGCCTTTAATCAGACAAGGGGGATGTTGGGCAATAACTACGTGTGACCCTTATGGAGTAAGGGAATATCCAAACTAGAAGAAAAAATAAAATTATTATCACTAAGAGTGTCGGTGGCTCAGTGGTGTGAACTGTTGCCTTCCGATCTGGAGGGTGCGGGTTCAAATGCCGCCATGTACCAATGTATTTTCAAAAATATATGTTCGTTTATCAGACACTCTTACGGCGAAGGAAAACTTCGTGAGAAAACATGCACACGCCTGCGAAGAGATTCAAGGGTGTGCGTTAAGTCGTCCAACCCGCACGGGGCCTGCGTGGACGACTATGCACCCTTTACGGGTAGGCTCGTGCCCCTCAGCGAGGACGTATGATGAGCTGATGTCTAATAATCATTTACTATGTGACTTTTACCTGCAGCATTCTCGCACATGACTCTTGGATAAAGCAGCGATATACATTCGAAGATGAGATAACCACGGATGCGCATTTGAAATATAAAATCTATCCTAATTAAAAATATATTTTTATCAACCTGTTTTATATTTTCTTTATCAAAACATAAAAGTATTTTCAGAATATTTATTTATTATTATTATTTTTTTTTAAATGTAAAACTTTCTAGTATCTCGTACAAATTATTCTAATAGGCGATCAAGAAAACCACTTGTATCAACATCAATTTACTTTTGGAAAAATAGCGATCTCTTAAACAAAGCAACGCGTCGACACTACGATAGAGTTATTATTTAAAGACATATTCATTTGGAGTCGAGACCGCATTTGCATACAGATGGAAAATGTCACGTGGATATTATATTACTTAGCGGAGAAAAAATAAGCAAAGTTAAAGTCTTAATACGACGGGATAGAGTTGAGAATGTTCTGTAATTGGAAATAGGAGAGGGGAAAGGTCTTGAATGGTTATCTATTGCACGGTAAGACTTAACTGGTGAAGTTGTCTAAAATAAATATATCGTTACATAACTGATGGGAATAAGAGTTCGTTTGTTTTATGTCATAAATCATAAGTAAAGCAAAATTACAACAGTATAAATAATTTAGATGAGTAGTAGACAGAAAATTTTTAATACACATCACACTGCATGCAACATGGCAACCGCCATAAAGACCCTCGCATCTGCTCTTTAGTCTTAATCCATACTAATATTATAAATTCGAATATATTTATTGACTCGTGAAACATTTTACAAAGAAAAATTCAAAATATAAAGAGAAATCATAAGAGAATAATCCTGGGCATCGCTGGTTTTCAGCTACCTTCATCGACCTCTGAGATGCTGCTAGAAGGCATAGGTTGTACTTGGTTATGCTTGGTTGACAATCATATTCTCTTTTTATATAATTGTGGGGGGTTGTTTAAATAATATTGTTTCAAAAAAAATCCGTCTTTCAGGGCAAAACCGAGCGGCGGATTGACATGAGTTTTATGTAAAGATAGTTAAAAGGATGGAGAGTGACAGGCTACTTTTTGCTTCTTTCTAACCCCCTGATTCCCTAAAATAGCGAGAGGAAGTTTCAAGGTAGAAATCAATCAATTTTCAAGGCAGAAATTGGTATGCTGACTATTTATAACCAGGATTTTTCAATATTCCTTAACAACAATTTCGTTTTTCATTTAATACCGTGGTATTATGGCATATTTGGCGCACACACCAACCGGCCTAAATTGGCCCGGCTCACTATGCTCGACGTAATTAACTCCTCAAACGTAATTACTCTATGATAACAACCTAATCAAGCCTCCGCGAAATCAATTTTACACTTTATTAATCTAAAAGCGGGTGGAACAACAGTGCAAGTTAATTATCAATGGCCGAAAGAAACACCCGCTAAATTAATTGGGTGTAGACCTTAAGGTGTAATTGGATGTTTTAGTATATCCCAGATGTCTTTATACAGGGTTAGCTCTCGTAAAATATATTAATATGTTATTTTTTATTGAAAATTATCACAATTGGATTTAATAGATTTCAGAATGTTAAAGCAGCAACGATTTTAAAATCACAGTTTAAACTGTTATTCATCATCATCAGCTCATTAAACTGGACTGGACTGGACTGGACTAGCTTTGAACCTTCGCTCTCGTGTTCGGAAGGCAACAGTCCACACCAATCGCCAACGATCCTCTAATAACTGTTATTGCATTGGATAATACTTCCATATTTTATAATGCCACAACAGTTTTTTTTTATAAATAAATACACAATTCCTTAGATAATGATAAGTAGTACGAGATACTCGTTATAGGCATCTATTATTACCCTTTGGTAATGATAGGGTCCCGCTAATTTCTATCATGGCGACTATTTAAAAAATTTCGGACCCTAGCTTGCTCGTGCCCTTACCCTGTATAATGCCTATGATGTTCTCACATTTAATTCCACTGTTTAAACAGTATTTGAAATAGGTTTTTGGAAATATCACGTCGGTTGTTAATTAGAAATTGATCGAAATTGACGGAGGCATGGCTAGGCGGCGATGCGCGAACGTATTTGTTCGCGGAATTGAAATTCAGAATAATGCTCCTTAATTCTATTATAATGAATAAATCAATGTGCATGGAAGTGCGTTGTTTAATTTCAATTAATGGTGTAACAGGGACCCTTTCTCAGGTAAATGTTCATTTACGAACTGTGCCACGGCGAAGGTTTAGTTAATTGTCGAAGGTTCAAATTGATCAAAGACGTTTGGGATGAAATTGTTAGGCTAAAATCAACAGTGAATATGTTTGACTGAAACTGCATTAATATTGAATAAGAGATACAGTGCATTTGCTAACATTTGACGTAATAATGAAAAGATTAACTGTCCAGTAACTTTAATTTGACTGTCTGACGCATCCTTCAACCCTTAGCAGACTTTAGCCAGAAATCCCTCGGGAAAACGTCACTTTGTTCATTTCCCCTATTTGTTTAAGACTTTGGAGACTGAGCGTCGGTAGCGGATTGGTGTGGACTGTTGCCTACCGATCTGGAGGGTGCAGGATTCAATCCCGCCACGTACCAATTCAATTTCTATTTTTTTAAATTATACGTGCATTATTCCGACGCTCTGACTGTGAGGATAAATCGTGAGCAAAGCTGCACACGCCTGCGAAGAATTTCAAAAGTTGTGCGTAAATTCAGCTAATCCACATGGTACCGCTTAGACGTGAAAAGCTTATACACCCACGTACGGGTGGGCTCGTGCCCCTTAGTGGGGACGTTGAATGTGTTGAGGATGATGATTGTAGTCTGTATCACCTGATTGCCCGAAAAGAAAAATGTTTCCGTGCTTCGGAAAGCGTGTTAAGCCGTCGGTCCCGGTTACCATCTTCGGATAGTAGTCATTCACGCCCACCAATACGCAATGGTTCGTATTAGGCCCACGTGGTGCGCCAGCCCAATCTCTCTATACCTATGCTGTGCAGTAAGGCCTGTGCCCTGCAGTGGGCTGTTATAGGCTGATGATGATGAAAGCGTATGGGAAAAAATTAAAGAGACAACTTAAATTGGTGAATGAAAAGAAACAAATAATCCAATTGAAATTTGATGAAAAGCGATGCGAGTATCCGCTTTTACGTTTGTTGACATTTTTCAAGTAATAAAAAATCCTAAAGCGCTGGTTTTGTAGACTACGAACTGCACGGCACTTCAAATATAATATGTACCGAAAATTTGTCAACAATAAATCGGGCGGAGGTGATCGTGAGCCGACCGGAGTCAATATAGCAGTCGCTTTTATGACAACAATAAAACTTTTATGCGCGATATAAAGCGCATGTCCCGTGAATAATGGATATTTAAACTTAATACGAGTATCTGTTCAGTTTTTTTGCGATTTATGACCGAATGTTGTGATGGGAATAAAGTTTAATTTACGTAAGGCTTTGCTTTTTTATAGGCGCTCAAATGGTTTCAAAAGGGTACTTGTTTTACCTATAAAGATAACAGTTTCATTGAGATATTGCGTGGGAGTTTTAATGGTGAACCGTTATCAAATAGTATTTGATCTGTCGCTTTACGTGACAATTATAATACTCGCAACGTGGAAAATGAATGTCTGGCCATGCCGCCTCCGCCCACTCCCGGTAGAAAGAGTAAGCCCAAGAAATGTTGGCTTGACGACTTGCTCGATGACATGCGTGCTAATGGTGTATCAGCTATAGAAGCCCAAGATCATGCAAAGTCGAAGAGAAACAGTCGGAAAGCGGACCCTGGGCTTCGGGGCACAAGTTCCGAAATTAACCGGGACTAACGCTTAGATGATAATGAGTATAATTTTTAGTCTTAATGTAAGGGATAGAGTTAAAAGTATTCAATAAATTACATATGAAACAAAATAAAACTAAATTCAAATACTTTATTTAAATAAATACGGTACAACATATACCGCACCCAATTTAATTTTTCTGCTTGACCCGAAGGTATACTGGTAGAGAATGCCTCTAGGCATTAAGTTCGCCTTTGTGCTATTGTATTTGGTTCATAAAGAATAAATAAATAATATATATTTTTCGGAAATATGTTTAAAACCAACAAGTACATTAACAAACAAACAACATTTTATTCAAATGAATCTGTTATAGATACTTTAGAATCGTCAATTGTTATTATTATATTTTTTATGACTCTACCACCGGCATAATTATGTTTGTACATGTATTACAAAACTTTTTTCCTCTCACAAATATCATATACAAGCTACCTTAATGTTTCAAACACAATAATTCGTATGAAGTTTCCTATAAGATATGTTTTTTTTCAAGCGAACTACAGAAGAATACTTCAATTAATTGATAACAGTGTGTCTTTGCCGTAACAGTACCGGCTCGAGCAAAAATCTATAAAAGTTTCCGATGATTAAATTGATAACTTAGCTTTTTGTAGAGAGATTGGCGCAAGCGAGTCTTATCTGACAAAGCCCTTTGGGTCCTGTGCAGGCTCAGGACTGAACCCTTTCAGGAACTCAGATCGATGTGAGGAGATATGTCACAAGCAGTGAGCTTTTAGGAATTTTCTTAATAAAAGTATGACATCTTTGTCGTAGTGTAAACCCATTGAACGTCAGGAATCATGACACACTGAAAAATCTATTGCGTCTGGCGCTTTAAGCGTCATTGGTCAAAGGGTTAAGCAAGTATTTGTAATACAGATACAATAAATATACATATTAATCAACCGCTAAAGTCGCACTGCACATAGCGGATCCAGCTATACCACGCAAATAGATTGGGCAGATTCGACTGAATTCCACGACCCAATGACAATTGCTGGTTGTTAATGACTTATATCTCCCAACAAAGCATGATACCATCTTTCTTATCGGAAAATCGTTTCGATTTTCCGGAAACCCATGTGGTGTAATGGTCGAGACGACGGCTGCTACACCAAGGATTCTGGGTTCGATCCCCGGGCAGTACAAACATTTGTGTGCATGAACATGTCTGTTTGTAATGGTCTGGTGTTTTCTATGTATTATGTGTATCTGGCGCGAAATGGGGAGACCTATGTCCAGCAGTGGACTGCGATAGGTGAATAGGATGTGTATGCATTGACAGAAAAATATACAATCTAGAAGTATGTTTATCCGTTGTTTTATACCCATATTACAGGCTAATGCTTAGTTTCGAGCTAGAGGGCGCTGTGTAAATGTCAGTGGATATTTATTTACAGCCAGATGATTCAGCCTGCATACACCTAACCAAACTGCGGTATCCCCAAAAGACTTGAAACTACCTCACGCATCTCCAAAAGCACCCCTGCACCAATATGGAAATCGCCGTACGCTCATACCTAGCGTCTGTCTGGAGATCAGATCCGTTTCCAAGTTTCAACAAAATCCCAACAAAGTGAAAAGCCGAGGTTCATCTGCGCTCAGCTCGCTAATGTCGCGGTCGTGCCGCGAGCGGTCCGCGCATACTTTGTTGTTTGTTTTGTTAATTCGCGAGATCTGACCTTTCTCGGTGCTTATATTTGATGCTGTTGTTTTGTCTTTCACCTGTTTGTGGCGTATTTTACTATATTCATATCATTTACTAGCTTTTGTCCACGGCTACGCTCACGTTAGGAATATTATATTTCATCCCCTATTTATCTGCTTAGAATAGTATTTAATCAAAATCCATTCTTAGGGGATGTCTACGACATAGTAGTTTTATGCATGCAAAGTCTCAGCCAGATTGGTTCAAAATTGACAAAGTTTTATGCAACCTTTCATCCCCTATTTTATTCCTTTGGGGGTTGAATTAATAATTAATATCCTTTCTCAACGGATGCCTATGTCAATTCAAAAGTATCTTAAGAATGAAGATATTTTGCATTGAGTTTGTATACTCTTATAAACTTACGCAGCCTTACTCAAGAAACAAAATGCGCGCGTTGTTTTACGCCAGTTTTCTTTTTTCTATCACTTCAATCAAGCTTGCTTATTGCTGGCGAAGTATGGCTTTTTTCGTCTTAAAATGAATCGTTTCAGTATATAATTTATAAAAATAAAAACCTGGTACTAAACGTCCCAAACTTATCCCAAAATACCCGACGAAACCAAAAGCAAAATTATTCCATCCTTTTCATTGTGATTAAATGTCATGGGCATGCGGCGCATGGCTCATATGAAGCTCTGACTAAAACATTTACAGAAAATACTTAACAAAATACTCCATTTAAAACATATGGAACATAAATCATCACTGGACAGCTAAGCGTCATGTGTTGTACACTAAACATTACTATGATACATTAAGTGTAATACAATGTACTTAATTAACGAAGCAATGTTTATAACATAATAAAACAATTGAAAAATACCAATGCAACTGGTTACGATAACATAAATACAAGCATTTTTAAGGAGTGTGCTAAATTGATAAGTAAACCATTAGCTCATATTATAAACCTATATTCGAACAAGGTATCTTCCCTACAGAACTAAAGTACTCTGTAGTAAAACCGTTACATAAAAAGGGATCTCGTGACGATATTAAAAATTTAGACCCATTACTTGTAGTCCAATCCTATCAAAAATTTTTGAAAAGATAATGCATGTGAAACTATATTCCTTTGTATTCACTCAAAAGATAATATGTAAAGAACAGTTTGGTTTTCAGAAGGGAAATTCTACAACTGTGGCATGCTATGATCTTATTAGAGAAGTCACTTATAGCCTTGATGAGGGAATGCATGCCTTGGTTGTATTTTTGGATATGAGTAAAGCATTTGACTGTGTGCATCATGAGATACTTTTTCCAAATTAGAAAAAATGGGCATCAGAGGAAATGTACTCTCATGGATCAAAAGTTACCTGTCGGATCGTCAGCAATGCGTTGAAATATCAAAAATATCGGGCAATACCAAAACTTCATACAAATCTTCATATACTTATAATAGATGTGGTGTTCCTCAAGGCAGTGTTTTGGGACCGTTACTTTTTCTCTTGTACATAAATGATTTACCATCTGTAATAGACCAAAAATGTGTGATGTTTGCTGACGATGTGAGTATCCTGGTAAAATCTAAAAATAATATGACCTTGAAAAGTTAGCTAATGAAAATCTTGACAGAATAATATCATGGCTAGAATCAAATAACCTTAATATTAACTTAAGTAAGACAAATTATATTTTATTTAAAACTATTAACAAAAAGATATTGAATTAAATATAAAGAACAAAGATTATCAAATAAATCAGTTAAATACGACAAAGTTTTTAGGCTTTGTTGTAGACAACTTTTGTAATTGGAAAGTTCACATTGAAGTATTGGCAAATAAGCTTGACCGTTACATTTATGCGCTTAAACGAATTCGACAAGTGGCATCAAAGGAAGCTGCAATCATGGCTTATCATGGCTATGTGTCGGCTATGTTAAGGTATGGACTCATTTTATGGGGAAATTCTGTGGATATGTATAGAGTATTTAAAATACAAAAAAATGTATTAGGTCTATCTGTAGTGCAGATCATTTAGACAGTTGTAAACCCTCTTCAAAAATTAAAATATTACCTTTGCCCTGTTTATACATATATGAATTATCATTGTTTGTAAAAAGCATTCTGCATTATTTACAAAAAAAATGCTAGATCGTAGTCAAAGGCAAGTGGACAGATTGCAAGTACCGAAGCAAAGGCTAGCTGTACATTCGAGAAATGCTTATTGTATGGCAATAAGGATATATACATTTGCCAAATGACATAAAATGTTTAACATTATCTAAATTCCGCAATAAACTCTTTCAGTTCCTATTAAATAATATGTTTTATGAGGTCAGTGAATTTCTAAAAAATAAATATTATAAAGCATGAAAGGTTAACGAAATATAATAATTCTATTATATTATAAATATTAATTGTAACGTACATTGCATTTTATATTTTATTGTTTTGTTTGTATATCAAATTTGATTTATATTTTTGACATTGTAAATGAATTTTGTTTTGGTTAATATTTTATTAGATTAACATTAATATTATAAAAACTGTATTTTTTTTTGATTTTGAAATAATATCGACTCAATGAGGTATTACTTTATTTGATTTGCACGTCGTAATGTTCGCGACAGAATATGACAGGACATCTTTTTAAATTTAAGACCACATTGTATTTTACTATATTCTGGCAAATAAATGGATTTTATTATTATTATTAAAATTCAACTGCGATCGTAATGGCGTCGTCATAACTTACCTGTGTCACCGTTGTACTTTTTAATACTTTAACGGTTGTACATCAAGCAATTAACGACCCTATATCAAGGCAGTGAAAGTTTACTGTTAAGAGAGACTGGCAACATAGGGTAGGGTAACTTATGGCGCGAAACGGTCGGCTTATCACGTGTGACGAATGAGTGTTGGCCGGTTAAACTTCGCGGTGAAGTTTTTTCGCTTCAGGCACGTATGTGTTATTTCTGCTGCTTTTGTTAAGTAACTTAGTTCGCATTCCTTGAGGTAATTTATTTTAAAATGATAAATATTTTTGAAAGAAATTATTCTATTTGAATAGGTATCTTTTAAGATCTATTTATTTTTTTATAAAGACGGAGAAACAGGTCACAGTCATCACGAAATACCAATTAAGTAACTAAATCTAAGGGCTAAAACCTAGGAACATTGCGTGCTAACTTGGCAATTAACAGTTTAACATAGATTAGTTAAGTTCGAGGTAAAATTCTAATCATTTGAGCACTATCAAATTCTTTTCAACTTAAGAAGGATAATATAGCCTTCTTAACCAACGAAAAATTCGGTTATGTTTCATGGTAACAAAATAATAAATTTGAACAGGTAACATCTACGTTTTTAAGTAAACATATCGGAAATTGGAATTTTGGTCAAATTTATTTTATTGCGTGTCCAGGAAGACGCCTTACTTACGTTCATCCTAATCTCGTTAATTTAATACTCGGAGCAGTTCTGACTATGACAATAAGTGTGACAGTATAGCGTGATACCTTGCAACGAGTCGTTTAATATTTAAAATAACTATAATTGATAATTGATGAAGATGTATGTTGGTTTTTTTTATTCATGGTGGGCTTGCTCTTGAGCACATACTATGTTAGTGGAAGAGACGTGCTCTAAGAGGAGCGAGCTTGCCCAGAAAAGCCTATTCACTCGTTTTTTGAATGCCACAAGGTTGTAGCCGGAGATACAGACGCGGCAGATCATTCCATTCATTTGCAGTACGCATAATGAAAGTAGTTTGGTAAGTGCAATTCAAACATTGCAGTCACCAGGGTTTTTTAATCAACTTTTGAATAAACTTCTTATGAAATCAGACGAACTTGAATTTATTGCTGTGTATTTTTATTTCAGTATGTTTTCGATAACATCCTCGCTCTAGCAATTATAATTTCCAGAATCCTGATCGCCTGGTTGTGGAGCGTGCCCTGATTACTGCATAGGGCCCTAATTCCCTCGTAAATCCCGATGGTTAAACCTCGCGTGGTCACTCCTACCGAATTTCATCGAAGAATTATTACGCCACTCAGTCAACACCAATTTTCTGGTTTTGAATTCTATTCATGTTTTTGATATTATCACGTCCCATCTGGTGTAATAGTTGAAACATCGGCTATTACACCAAAAGTTCCAGGTTCGATCCCCGGCAGTACAAACATTTGTGTGCATGAACCTGTCTGTATTGGTCTGGGTGTTTTCTATGTATCATACATTATCAAGTGTATATGTATGTTTTTCCGTTGTTTAGTACCCATAATACAGGCTTCACGCTTAACTTGGGGCTGGATGGCGCTGAGTGAATGTCAGTGGATATTTATTTATTATATTACGATACTTTTCAAACTAACAGTAAACTTGGTCTAGTACAACAATGTTTACGATTTCTAATGGTATTTATATAGTAAATTGAATTGTATAATGGTGTTACCAATTAAAATTCGTCCATAAAACACATCAAATAAGTGTGAAACTTTACTAATGAGACACAATTCATATCCTATTAACGCTGTTTTTTGTTAAACTTTGAATAAACATTTATTTATTTATTTTAAAATCGGAATTGGGGCCATGGTTTCTGCGGACATTGGTTACTGTCATTGGCATTAGAATGTTATACGTGGTTTAATCGTTTCTATAACCGCTATGTGGTCTGCAGTCTTATTATGTATCAATCAGTTATGTGAAACAATATTCCGTCTTCTTGTTCTTCCTATAGAAGAATCAAAAGTTAAAAAAATAGCTATGGTTTTCTCATTTGCAAAAGTATTCTTATTAAATTGTATTCTTTTATCGAAATAAAGTCGAAGTTATTTATACTTGAATCACGAATTTACCAACCAATTATGATATTTGTACATTTTAATTTATTTATAAGGAAACAAACAGCTTTCTCATAAGCATTGGAAATGTTTCCAATAGATAAAATTACTTTCAAGTTTAAGACACAGGCGCTAAAAAAGAGATTAAATGACTTTCTGAATCAAATAGTACTCGTATACGGAAAACACGGAAGGTTCTTTCTGGACTGCCACTATAAGAAGCTATGAAATTGGTCACAATAATTTTTCCATCATCAGCTCACTTATCAGCACATTAAACGTCCCCACCGAGGGGCACGAACCTATCCGTAAGGATATTTAGGCCATAGACGTCCAGGCGGGCCTAGTGCAGGTTAGACGACTTCACACACAACCTTTGAATCTCTTCGCAGGCGTTCGCAGGTTTCCTCACGATATTTTCCTTCACCCTAAGAGCGTCGGATAACGTACATATAATTTCGAAAATTGGAAAACATATTAGTACGTAACGGGATTTGAACCTCAGTCCAGCCGGTAGGAGGGTAACTGTTACACCATTGAGCCACCAACGCTCTTCACTTACTTCACTTATCAGATATTAAGCTTTAATATTTCATCCCCGAACCTGAAACAAGAAAATTTAAAACAACCAAATTTAATAACGGCACCATTTTCACCTGAAGCGAGGTGACTCCGCGTTTCCGTTCTAACTAAACCGAATAAATGGCGTACATAATTCGAATATGAAATAAAAATTCAAGGGGCATGTGGGAGGGGAGCTGATATGAAGACGCTGAGTAACTGCCGTAATTCCCGTCGCCGACTTTTGACTGACATTTGCATTCCCAAATTTAATTTAAGCACCTGAGACTGATGCATAAAACATGGCCAAGTTTTTACCACATTCATTTGAAAGCGCCCCCGCCTTTTGTTTTTTAATGAGGTGCTATATTTTTTCATGGTCCGATTGTCGTGTGCGTAAATATTTGTGACAGGACGGCGGGTTTTTTAATTAAACGGCTTGGTTGCAGCGCGGTTATTGCTTTGTTTTGTTTGGTCACGCCGGTGAGCCGGTGAGAAGGTACTTGTATTTACATCACGTTGAAATTGCTTTGATGTTGAATTTTGGTATAAGGCGAAGTGGCAAAATAAAGTTATAATATGGAAAAGTTACATTATACCAGGCATAAGTACGAGTAACTATGCCTAAATTACCTAGCAACGTGATTGATAGTTCTTCTTCATATTAATAGGCTTCTTTGAGCGTAAAATTCTTAGAACCGAATTAAGTTAACAATACTTGTGTATACCATTTAGATATTGATAAATAACAGAAAATAAAAACATGCCATTTTTATATTATATATAAATTGCAGTGGGCCCAGTGCAGGGTCATCGACTACCATACCTATAGTAGGGATCGACGTCTTAAGGCCTATATTTCAATCGCTTGAAACAAAATACTCACACAATTTAACTAAAATCAGCCCGTGTCGACGAGTCATCAGCCCTTAATAGCGATTCATTGTCCTTTTTGCTTCGACAAACCCAACTTTTTAAGAACCAAATCCATTCATGCCGAATTGAATCCTTTCGAGCGCCTGGACTCGATTAATTCCGGAGATGCAAACTTCACGGGGACTTAATTAAAAATAAACCACGTCTCTCGGTCAGTGTAAATCATTTTTATCTCTGCATCAAGCCATAAAAGTGGGACTCAGTGCTTTCTGCAATAAATTGTATAAATATTTTATTAAGATGGCGTCGAGGGCGAAAGCCTCCCGCGGGATGCTCCTATATTTATTACGTAGGAAGTAAGTTCGCAAGTTAAGTCACAGTTTTGAACAAGTTTATCAAACTTGTGATATTTTTAAAAGTGAGCACTTTAAACTTGTTGGGAGTGAATCGTAATAATTGGTTAGGTTCGAAACGAGAAATTGAAAATCTAGATGCTAGCCTGCAGTTTGCTATTGTTTTTATTTTGAACTGCTATTTAGTGCACATAGGTTAAAACCTAAGCTGCAAATTAAAAGAATAGTTTCTCTTAAAGTTCTTACTTTAATTGATGTATCGTGCGGCAAATACATTGAACAATACCTTCACATCCTTCTGTTATTTCTTAAATCTATCGTTTTTCGATCTATTCTATTTCGGCATTCTCATTCTTTGTCTATCACAATTTATAAAAAAATAATATTAGAAACCTCAATGTCATGTTTCACTAGCTACACATTGATATCCCACACGTATGGGTTCGAGGAAAAACATTTTAAATTCAGTTCAATATAGGGGAATCACAAAATATTTTGTCATGTTTCATGTCAAAACCTTATAATATGTTATAGCGGTACACAAAAACATGAACTTACAAAGTTAGAACAGAGTGGTGCAAATAGTTTTTAGAAAAAAGGGGTGATATACGGACGGACAGACAGACATGACTTATCAACATATAAGAGCTCCGTTTTCTTGCCATTTGGCTACGGAACTCTAAAAACAAATAGGTGATTCAGCCTCCAGTGTCGTTACTAAAATGAGGAACTTCTTGTGAGAAAAATAGCCTAAAGTGATTCTTCACTATGCGGTTTCTAAATCCAATGTTGTGACTACAAGACACAGAGGCAATTAATTAGCTGTATTGTTAACAATATCTAAATAAACACTGTTACACAATTTGCCACAAGTTGGCGTGGCTTTATGTATTTGGTAGACAAGCTCGGCCGGTAAATGGAAGTGGCGCAATTAGTTCTTGCGTCCAGCAAGTCTTAGACAGCCTCTGTCCGCCGACTGTTTACATCGGATACTATTCAACTATTACATAATAAGGACGGGGTTTACTGAAAGCGAGGATCGACTATTGAGATAAGAGACAGTATCATCATCAGCTCATTAAATGTCCCCACAAAGAGTACAAGCCTAACCGCGTGGATGACTAAGCGCATAACCTTTGTATCTTTTCGCAGGCGTGCGCAGGTTTCCTCACGATATTTTTCTTCACCGCATGAGACTCGGATAAACGTACATATGTTTTCTAAAATTCGGAAAAGTCATTGGTACATGGTAGGATTCAAACCTAAACCCTTCAGATCGGAAGGCAACAGTCCACACCAATGAGCCACCGACGCTCAAATACACCCTTATAAGTGACAGTGAGATGGCCGAATACGGGCGAAGCACCTAGGGTCGCCGAGGACCTTGGAAATGCCTTTATAGATTTCTTGGTGGAGCTAGGCTGGCTGGAGTAATCGGGTCTTGCACCCTCGATGCAAAATGGGCGTATGGTCGTCGAGACCGTACCGGTCGGCCGGGGCGGTAGCGTGCCTATTATCATCATTGCACCTATGCGAAGCCGGGGCAGGTCGCTTGTACTAAGAAAAGCGCCCAGCAACCAATTCCATCAATATAAGCTCTGAGCCCATTGTAACAACAGTACCTTTTTGGTATTTCAAGCATTCAAACCCCGGCCCTTGTGTACAGGCACATGGAAACTAATACAAACTTGTAAACTGGAAGATGCTTCACTATTCATGATAACATTACTTATATGAACAGGTGCTTTAGTGCACCCATGTTCACCTTATTGCAACACTCAGTTTAATTAAAATGTTTTGCTGAGCACTTCATTCGTAGTGTTAATGCTTTCGTTTTTTTTTTAATTTTGAAAGTGAATATCAAGCAAAAAATCAAATATTGAAAACCGATCCATTCTTAGAAATAAAATAATAATTTTCCGTATTCAGATTCACGTGTAAGTTGTAGTAAGTAAGTCATTACTTTTTGGACTTAAATTGAAACTGATATTTAAATTATATTTTAGAGATAGAAAATAAAAATAAATAAATTTAAAATTACAAATCTTATTTGTACCTGCGAAATATAAGGCATTAATTTACGAACATTGCACTTTTTACTGTTCCCTTTTAGGGTCGTTCTCTCAGTTACAATTCTTACAGTTACGTGTTGATAGTAACATGGTGATAAAGTACTTGATCATAATAGTTACATTTTGAAGTTGAAAGAAGATTTAAAGAATTTTGTTTTCCATACATACTTAATAGTTTTTTTACAATTATGTAAGAATACAGTTTAGTACAATTAGAGAAAACGAACGAAATTGATTATTTGACAGAAAAGATATGTAAATCATATACCATATTTGTGTATGTAATTGCAACATATTCCTTATAAATATTAACCAATAGTTTGCCTAAAAGTAGGAAAAACCAACCGTTCAAAAATGTATATACAGCATGGAATAACATAACGCGAATCAAGCGAGACCTAGTTCCGGTTTTGCTAATAAATATTGTTACTCTGTACCGAACAACCGCGATAAAATAACTTTGTCGGCAATGCTATAACAATGATATAGACAGCCGCAGTGGCTGCGGCGAGCTAGTAAATAAATAATATGCCAATCGCGCGTCCGTCACACCCGTGACTGCAATGTGGTCGGCTAATGGGAAAACTGTGAACTTGGCACATTTTAAGATACATTTTAAAAAGTCCTCTGTACATTCGGTGATCAGACGAGAAGTTTTGACTTTTAATTAACAACAAAGACGATCCATTTTTTTCCATTGAATGCTCATTCCATAGTTTTATCGCCAGGGCAGAAAATGTTGACAAAATCCGATCCGACTTCCAATCACCCAGATGGTGAAGATCGAATTACGAGTTCCTTCAAGATGTACGATGGTGAAACTTAGTCGCAGGGTATGCAAAGTGCCCTAACTTTGCTTCAAACTGTTTAAATGCCTGATTTCGAAAGCAGCTAGGTGTCTAAAGACGATTGTTAATACAACCTCCATCATTCAAATACGGTAAGACTAAAGGAAAATAAAATAATGAAACTACGATAATACAAACCTTTTACTTTCATGTTGCTGTGCCTTTGAAGGTGTTTAAACATCACATGTGTTTGGTATTATATTATGTAACTTGTTCATATATGTGGCTATAGCATGTGGAAGGCTATAAATAATAAAGGCATATTACATGCGATATATATTACAGGCGATTGTTACCCCCTTGTTGAGATTTGTCACTATTGCTAACTTTATTTCAATATACATATATAATATTTTTAAACAAGTAACTGACTAGCTTTAGTTCCAAGTTTTCGCAGTGAGTCCTATGTTAGTTTGTGCACGCGGCGCAGTGACGCGGCGAGCTCACGAATCAATTCCATTATTTACACGCATGTCAACTGTTTCCCCGTTGGAATAATAATTGCAACTAAACACCTGCACTTTTAAGCTTTTAGATTTTATTAATATGTAAAATAGCTGTGCCTCGCGGTATAACATCATCATCAGCTCATTAAACGTCCCCACCGAGGGGCACGAGCCTACCCGTATAGGGTGATTAGGCCTTAGTCGTCCACGCGGGCCCAGTGCGGATTGGACAACTTCAGACACAACCTTCGAATCTCTTCGCAGGCGTGCATGAAGGTTTCCTCACGATGTTTTCCTTCACCGTAAGAGCGTCGGATAACGTACATATATTTTCGAAAATTCGAAAACCCATTGGTACGTGTCGGGATTTGAACCTCAGCCCTCCTGGTAGGAAGGCGACAGTCCACACCATTGAGCCACCGACGCTCTCAACACGCGCGGTATAACATATTCTCCCGCAATAAAACGTTACCTGTGTGTATTTCCAGGGTGTCAGCAAGTTTTACTACCACCAATGCTGTGCCAGATATCGTCCCATGAAACAGGAGTGTTATGCACTTTTGTGTTTCGAGATGGGGGCACTGTAGTTAGTAAAATTACCGGGTATAAGAGTACCGGGTCTTGGGTGACAGGCACAGTGCAGCATAGATGGAGGATAATAACCGTTTATCGGTTGTTGGTCTCCATCGATGCCGCTCTGACATGGATATGCGTATCACTTACCATCAGGTGAGCGTCCTGACCGTCCTGCATGTTTATAACATAGAAAAAAGCTAACTTCATACAACATTTTATTACGGCGCAGCTTCGATATGATCGCAGTGGCGCAGCTAACGCAACGTGAGCTACGCCGCGGTCCGGTACATTACTTCACTAAACTAAAATATTTTTTCTAAAATAAAAGTAGCCCAAGATTTTCCTTATTACATTACCTATAAAGATCAAATCGGTAGACCTCCGTAGGTGACAATATTTTGATATTTTTCTGCTTCTTATGAAACATACTTAGGAATGGCAACATGTTCCAAGCAAAAACGTAAAAGGCAATCCAACAAAACTAAATTTGAATATCCTTGATTTTTTGTTGTAAAAGACCAAAATCTTCTTCAATTTTAATAGGGGATATTATTTTGGGCGCCAAAATCTTGATCCATTTCTACGATTCCTTCATTTCAATTTCCTTTTAAAACTCAATTGGTCGCCGTAATAATAAAAATGTTGAACAAACAAAAAGTCTGTAAATTTATCGGATTGATTCGGAACATTAAATTTGAAATGAAATTATGTTGTCACCTACCATCGACGCAGAGTCGTTCCATACAGAAGCGAATGCCCAATTCGGATTCAGTTATAGTATCTAGTTTCAGATGATAAAAAGTAAATATGTTAAATATCACAAAATCATAAAAAATCATACGTGTGCTGTATCAAGCCATCTTGTGATATGAATATCAATAAATTATATTGAAGTAAGAAGAAAGAAGAAGAAAGAAAGAAAAAATATTTATTGACATAATAAATAACATTTCATGTGTAACAGAAGATGTAGCAGGGCGGCCGCTAGAAATGGCACGGATTTGCTGTGTTACATTTGTATGGGATTTTGTTTTAATAACGGGGAAACATGTGCCGTTCTATTTTAAGCTGAGAGGTTGCCGGGTGAATTCATGAAAGCTTTACTAAATTAAATAGACGAAAGAGTTCCGACACTGTACACACATAAGGAATGGAATGACGCTCATCATTAATATTGAGGGGCTGAAGCTAGTCTCAACTGTTCTTCATCATGAACCTATAACGTTCTATTGCAGAGACAAGACTTCCCACACAGCATGGCCATGAGAGATTCGAACCGTAACCCAC
Organism: Leucinodes orbonalis; assembly: GCA_019425675.1. NCBI lineage: Eukaryota > Metazoa > Arthropoda > Insecta > Lepidoptera > Crambidae > Leucinodes > Leucinodes orbonalis. Next base: position 75,143 of record PQWD01003234.1, read on the forward strand.
CATGCTGACCCAAATCGGATTGTTGGGTGCTAATGAGTAATAAAATCTGGGGCAAACGATTAAATTTGCATTTCAAAGCACTGAGTGACTCGAGATTATATTTTACGATCACACATTCGGTGACAGACAGCTTAACATTTTCGATCGTCCACCGAACGTTATATTTTCTGTGACATGGAAACCTCAACATGCTCATGGAGCGAGTCCATTCTCTCTCTCTTCGAAATAAAATCAACTCTGGTCCCTCAAAGGCCGACATCGGACAATGTGCACTTAATTATTTGGGGACGATGGTCCGAAAGTGGACTAAAGCGTAAATTCTATGTGCACCAGCGCACATATACCCCACCTGTCAGTGTCTAAATCCTGCCCATTACATTGTAACGTAATCGCTTGTTACGTCATAACATTAAACGGCCCGAACAAACGCAAAGCCCGCGTCATGCCGCTAATGCGCTCTAATCCTGCGCATTTTAAACACGGATCACATCTGTTGCGGTGAGTTTGGAGTAATGGCGTAAGCCTGTGCTGACCTCGTGGAATATGCTGTTATCACCTTTAGCGGAACAGCTTTGGAAAGACTTCCCACTTGAGGTAGGAGGAAACCCATACAAACATGAGCGAAAACAAACTAGTGGGGTTTCCATTCATCTAGGGGTGAGAATGTCATTTTTAGTTTTGTCTAGATGTACGGTAGTAAATGTGGCATCAATCCAAATAAATAGAACATCGGTGGCTTGCCATTCGATCGGGAGGGCGAAAGTTCAAATCCCTCCACATACCAATGTGATTTCGATTTTCGAAAATTATATGTACGTTATCCGACGCTCTTGTGGTGAAGGAAATCATCGTGAGGAAACCTCCGCACGCCTGCGAAGAGATTCAAAGGTTATGTGTGAAGTTGTCCAACCCGCATTGGGCCTGCGTGGACGACTAAGGCCTATACACCCAATACAGGTAGGCACGTGTCTTTCGGTGGGGACGTTTAATGAGCTGACGATGATGATCTGAAAAATTTATGGAATGTTCCAAAATTCATCCCACTATAATGAATGACCTACGTTTTATTATTCTTTAAAGTACTAGTGTGAGAGTCCTTTTTTGCAATGAATTACTCAGATTCTTGAGATGTCTCCGTATAAATTAATTCATGTCTCACCCTATAAGACACATCGAAACACAAAAAAGAAGAAAACGAAAAATTCACCCTCATCATTACTTGCTAAAGAAGTTTACTCGTACCTACTTATTAATAGTTCAAAATACAACCAATTGAGTTTATTTCTAAAAATGTGTCCACTAAAAGCCGGCATGAAGTTAGCAAACAAGGTTCTGTAGAAGTTACTTGAAGACAAGATCCAATCAAAACTCTTAACCAATTTGAAGTGGCATCTAAAAACGGGGCAAAAGTGCATTGTGGACGTCTCACCGTCAACTTGGCCGGGCTTTTAGCGGCGCTTGCAGATAAAAATAGCCACTGGCCACCTATTTTGAAAGTCGCTCGACCGTATTTTATTCTGATACTTATCGCTAAATGAGATTTGTATATAGATTCAGCAGCAGCAAAGCAGGCGATGATAATTACCATGATATCTAACGGAAACTAATAACGAGTAGAAGAGACTGCCATTGTCATTTTAAATTTCTTTGATCAGCCTATAACAACCCACTGCAAGGCACATGCCTTCCCGAACAGTATAGCTGGGGGAAGATTGGGCCGTAACCAATGGTGTAAAATGTATAGATTCGAGATATGCTCACCAAGCAACCGAAAAAAGTGTTCCGAATGCGGCGACAGCACTCATACACATATTACGAATGAGCGTACATTTACTTAAACAAAGTGCGTACAACTGTATTTTCTTTGGCGGTTCGTTTTTGAGGCACGGGTGGCGTATCTACCTTTATATATACAGAATATCATTGGCCGTAACACACCAATGCGGATTACTGGGTGTCAGAGTTCCTCACATTGTAGCCGGGGGCGATGTTGTAAGTTACTGTTCTTAATTAGAGAAGTTACTGTTCTTAATTGTAATTACCTAGAAGTAGTCTATCGGCCCTTTGAGTTTTATTTAATATATCTGCAGATTGCTGGAAGTGTCATATTAGGGAAAAGGTTTATATTATATTTGTGTGCACATACGTTATATACAATCAAGATATTTATTTCAGGAAACAAGTGTGTGATTATTGTGATTAATATCTCTCGTGTAGAGAATAAGCCCCGGAGCTCGGTGCACGCGACGTGCCTTAAAGACTTACCCTAGCTCCAAACGGCGTGGTTTATGGCGACGGACCCCTTGCATGACACCACCATCCTTCACCAGTATAGGTTTTTAATAGTATATAAATGTAAGTCGTAATTGATAACTATAAATATAAATAAACTTTATTCATTACACACTGTCAGTACAGCAAAAATAAAAAGGGATGAATATGCAATTAGCAAAACTATTCCAAATGTGCGATCTGGAAACCAAAATAAAATGTAGAAACATCTTTTGATTTAATCAGTATATTTTATTTTAGTTTACACACATTCATTATTATGTCTACAAATATCATAACATTTTGTATCTTTGACTTATTTTAACTATGAAACAATGTAATCGAGGTATTAAAGGTATAGAGGGTAGCGCTTTCTTTTGACGCTCGTGCAAGTTTAACAAGTGCAAGGATGGGTGACCAAAATACACGCTCATTTCTCCAAACTATATCACTTGTCGCTTTTTTCTAAAACACATTTTAAAGGAACTGTCAAACTATCTTTTAGTCATGCTGTGTTGGAAAACCAGTAAATGTCTTTATTGAAATTAAACATTTACGGACAGCTATATTATCGTTTATATTTTATATGCATCTACATTCATATAAATCTAGTTCAGAAATCAGTAAACATCTAATTGCATCGTGTTATATGGAAATAAGTGGATTTTTAAACAGCATTCACACAACTATACATTTCATAAACCGTGGTCCCAAAACCCCACCCTGTCGGACCCGCGGTCATCTGCTGCCCGATTGAAAGCCCGACCGCTAATATGCATAATGTAACCCAAGCCGACACAGATCATCTTTATTAATAGCTCGTCGGATGCTGTTTGTACAGGATCAGCGCCCAGTTTGACACGCTTTTGGACTTAAATAACCCAAATCTGTTGTAGGAAAGTGATACTTATAACACACTTTTCCTATACTTTTATGTGACAAACTCACCACAAGTACAGCCAGAATACCATGTTGCAATCAAAGTCAAAGTAAAATGCATTTATTTAAATAAGGCTTACAAAAAAGTACTAACGGAAAGTAGTTTCCATTTTACTTCTGCAGTATAAGCTTGCACCTGATTAGCCACTTGATTTTAAACTTGCCATATCGATCTATAGTGTTATACATTTTAGAGACATGATACTGTTTCAACACGGTAATGTTACATACCTATAAGTCTAAGGATGTTATTGTGACTCATTTGTGTCGAATCAAAAATCCAAATAATAATAATAATTCTTTATTTCAGAACATGCTAGATCCATAAAGTGTTAGTAAAGTACATTGAATTACTTATAACTATGTTAGTTTCAATGTCAACAATGTTTTTTTTGTTCGTATTTCATTGCATCAGAATTTTGATGGAGTGTTTGTACATCACCCCATCATATTGATCAGCAATGACCCTCAAATGACCCCAAAATATCACTCTTTGCTTTTTAAAATTGTGTGTTAAAAGATCTGTAACCTGCAAGAGCAACTTAATTACCTCTCACACATTCAGTCTTCAATTTTAAAACTCATATTAATAAAACAGCTTTGGAGAATAAGTAAAACGAATAAATGCAATCTCAATAGGATATTGTCATATCTCAATCTTTCCAATATGTATTTCGCAAATTTGCAGCCGTGACCAGTCGCCCTCTAGCCCTAGCGAAAGGCCGCAGCTCATCGTCCGCTAATATGCATAACGTAACTCAATCCGCTGAGTATTTGCACACAGTCCGTCGATAATTGAAACTCAAATAACTGGATCCACGGCCGTCTTCGTAGGCACGTTCCAATTGGAAAGTAATCCTACTCCAAACATTTGTACGTCTCAATCGTGGGTCCAGTACTGCGGTATCCATGGGCAACACTATCCTTACGTTTCTACCATCTTAGTCAATTTCCAATGCTCGCTCGAATGGAGCAACCTGTTCCTATATTATTACAAAAGCAGCAATGGTAAACTAATAGGAGGATGTTGGCGAATAGCTTCAGTAACAACTAGTACATGAAAGCGGTTATGAAAGGAAACAGAGGACGGACCGTTCTATATCATTATACGGTGACGTAAATATTTGCTAAGAGACGTTAAATGAGAATTGAAAATTCATTATAATTTTTGTACTGTTTAAATTGGGGTGCTATCTATATGGACTTAAAATTGCACGGGCATCTAATACAAAAGCGCTTTCAATTAATTGGGGCGGCTATTTTATAATTCCGATTTATATAATTTCTAATAGAAATTGTGAAATAATTATAAAAAATACTTTGCATATGTTATGTACGAGTATGAATTAGACGTCTAGCATAATCTGCAAGTAATTATCCTCTGCCGCATCATCGCTTAGCATCAGGTGAGGTGGCGGCCAAATGCCTACTATAGTAAAATAGTAAAAAAAAATTAATTTGATGACAAGGAACGCTTCAACTAATGAGCCAAATCGTTATAAATACAACACTTTAGCACATCTAGCGACTTTAAATATAAAACAACGCATTGGACACGCGTGGGGACAAAGCCCAATATCTCCATAACTGTGCTATGCGAAATGTATGCAGAAAGACGTCATAGGCTCATGATAGTCATACACGTTTCGATAATGAAGATGTATATTAAATCGCTTCACGTATGATCTAAGTCTTCCTTTCTTATGTTATAAATAAATATCCACTATCATTCACACAACACCATCAAGCCTCAAACTTAGCATTAGCCTGTAATATGGAGACAAACAAACGGAGAAATATACTTATATATACATGTTTTTATAAATACATATTATACATAGAAACACCCAGACCATTAGTAATAAATAGCTAAGTAATAAAGTACTAAGTCATGTAGGGAGATTAAAACTAAGAGAAACAGCGAAAAAATAAGCTGAACACACCCAGCCGCGCGCCCGCCCGCGTCACTTTTGATCAGTGCCTATTAGCCTTTATATTGTTTTTACTTTTTGTTACGCTCCAAGTTATACACTTGAAGCGAGTCTAAAATCCAATGTAATGGACCATGCTTTTGGGCTCCAAGATTGTCTAGTTTTTCACGTTCATGATACAGAAACAAAGTCATCTCGTAGTAAAACTAGTCTCGACTAACCAAGGGCTTTTTTAATTAAATAATAAAAATAGCTTTAAAACCATTTAAGATTCGATATCGTAGAACATGACGTGAAGGTCATCAACAAACTACAGCGAAGCCTAAAATAAGTTCAAGAAGTAGTAAGTAAGTAGTAAGTAAGTGGTCCAAATCCCCTTAATGAAGAAAGCCGTTATGGGAGGAAATTTTCCTATAGTGGACGATATAATATGGCTGCGCTACTTAGTAAAATAATGAAAACACCTGAGTTGTTTTTTTATTATTTTGACTTAAAATTTCTTTTTTGTTGAAGCATTTTTATAAAGGAGAGAACAGGTGATACTACTAATTTATATGAAACATCTGCTTTCTTAAAACATAACCTGTGTTCTTAAATTGTATTTTATGAATCAGTTCAATAAAGTAGAATTTAAAACCGTGTTCGAACGCGCATTTTAGCCATATAAATTATTCTGCTTTGGTTCCCAAACTTTACACTAACCTTAAGCTATAAATTATTATCAGTGGGTTGAGAAGATCGACGATAACTCTCCAGCACTTTGTGCTCATAACTTATGATAATATACTGTTTTATCGGATTTAGTTAGGTCTTTTAAAGGAGTTCCTAAACAATTACATGACCCATTTGTGTTGTGGTTGAGAAGTCAACTGCAACACAAAGGGTTCTGGGTTCGATCCCAGTAGAAACATATGTGTGCATGAACATATCTGTTTGTAATGGTCTGGGTGTTTTCTATGTATAATATGTATGCATTTACAATATATATAAGTATGTTTATCCGTTGTTTAGTACCCATAATACAGGCTTCACGCTTAACTTGGGGCTAGATGGCGCTGTGTGAATTGCAGTGGATATTTATTTATATAAGATTTTTTTCCAAGAGCATTTTACTCAATAAGTACTGGTAAAAACGAAGAAGATTGAAAAGGAAAATTCAAAATCTTTATTCAAATAAATATATTACAGATACTTTTGAATCGTCAATTCTTATTATACACCGGTTTGGAATAAGTAGGATCTTCTAGAAGAAACTCGATAGTCACTGATTTCAACTTTTAAAATTTAAGAGTGACTGTCGACTATTTAGTTACTACAGTTTTGCCATATGCATATGTTACTTAACAATATTTTGTTACAAACTTTTTATAACTGGAACACTATGTGCAAGACTACACATCTTTGTCCGATAAATATTCGTCTATTGTATAGAGTAACCTTTATTCATGAGGATTTCTAAAATCTTTAATTTCATTTAAATAAATTCATATTTTAATGCTTCATATTTTCACTTTGGGCTGATTGGGGTTACCGCACTTCACCCATTCGGCGAAACAGAAGCAGGAGTTGTTCCACGCCGATTTTCTTTGAAGCAGTGGCATCCCTCAATAGTAAATCTCTCACAAAATGATTTTCATGTTGTTTTCTAAATATCGCTACCGCTTATGAATTAAACATACAGTTTATTCGCGCCAAATACCCACGCCCGTGAAGTGGGTCTCAAATTGACGTCCATCGCTGTATTAAACGTGATGCTTCGCTTTTAATGTTTCACAGACGTCCCTACGAGTTACGGCGGCCATGTTGCGAATATTGCCTCTTGCTTCTTTGCTCATAGTGCTTTGACATAACTATCACAGGCGTTTATGTGACTTTCGGAACGTTTATGTGTGTAACTTAATATAAAAACATTAATGTGTATGTACGTAGAACCTTTATGGATATGTATTTGTGTTTTTTTTCGATCAATGTTTGTATCTGGAGGGTGTGTTCAAGTCCACGTACCAATGCAGTTTCGAGAGAAAACCTGCTCACGCCTGGGCTCACGTCGTAGACTAAGGCCTTAGTAACGTTGGTAAGTAATACAACGTGCAAAATCTTAATGTCATGATCAGGAATATCACTTACCGCAAGTGAGCAATCTGACCGTCCTGTTCACTTTATGTCATTTCTTCCGATGATTCATTCACCGTTAGTCGGATACACGTAATATAATTTCGAAATTTGAAAATACATTGGTACGTGGCTGGAATTGATCCTGCACCCTCCAAATCAAATAGTGCAAACCTATAAGCCTCCGACGATCAAATAGAAATCAAACTGAGATACCTATCTTAGTGTATTCGAACCCATGATTCCCAAATCAAGTAGTACTTTAAACTAAAAATCTATGTTACTACCTACTACCTTTCGGGATCTCTGGATGGCAAATGAAAGAGCGATTAAAGTGGCCCAATATTGGTCGCGTTACGATATTTGACTTGTGATTCCATATCGACTACTAGTATTAGAATACGACGAAACAGAAAATGTACTAACAAGTTCATTTCAATACACACACACCTACAACATTCCAATTGTAAAAAAATTACAAATACGATAATTAATTGCATATCTAAAAATTTTTTATAACTTTTCGATATGCAAGAGCGTAGTCTCCTGCCTGACACAGGTATTTTCTGTTTAAAAGGTGACTACGACCACTTTTCTGTACATGTTAACAAAGTTTAAAGAAATAAGGATATTTATTATTATAATCGTCTCGATAAGAAGAACGTTTAGAACAATAGACCGGGTCAGTTTTACATATTTACAGCACATACAAAAGCCGCATTCGCGCTGTCTACGTCAGCGCCCGGTATTTTTCCCATTCCCCTTACCCGCGTAGTATATTTATTTTCCCACTCAGCAGATTAAAAGACCGTCACCGGCACAAGATAATGCTGCAACTTAATCTCCTACAATATTTCCTCAAGTGTATCGTTTACGCCCTTGGGACGGGCACTTATGTTGGAACCAGTAGACAATTTTATGTTTACGCAATTTTTTGTGTTAGAATATCACTCTTATTAAAAGGATGTATTACATGACAAAATGTATGTAAAGTTTATTGCTTGTAATGTGTTGATATCATAAATACAACTTAATATCATAAATAAAACTTTGATCATAACAACGGTAGCGTCAACAGTATCCTGAGTGTCATAGCACAGAAAAACGACTGCCCTATTTTATTTGTTTATTGTTTATGCACACATACAAAATAGTCAGAACAATATATAGTGAGAAAAAAAGTACAAAGGTGCTGCTTATTCCGAATGGAATTTCTTACAGCAGTCCTAAACAGGAAAAAAAACAAACTGAGACAGGCAGACAAAGTGCGCAATTACACAAAGAAACTATTACATAAATACATATTTAACTAAGTTTGTTACCTGAAACCTCACTTATATATATATATAAATATATATATATATATATATATATATATATATATATATATATATATATATATATATATATATATATATATATATATTATATATATATATATATAATATATATATATATAATATATAAGACGTTTATAGGGTATTGTACAATTTACAAGATTGTGTTGCTCTGAAAAAAGTTTTATTTATTTTGTTAATATTACTAATATACAATGTAATTTCACTGTTCAACCTAAAACTATTAACCTCACTGAAAACAAAGAAACGACATTCAAAGTTTATTTTTAAATTGTCAATTCCTTTCAAAAATCTTTACATTAATATTCTTGCAAATCACGTTATCTCCGTATGACTTGACACATCAGTTTCATTTACGAAGCAAGTTAAATTTTATAATACTGACATTTTAGAAGATCGTGAAAATAATAAACGATAGTCGCGTTTACGAAGATAGTGAATTAAGAAACTAGTTTCTTTACATCTCCCCCCATGACAGAGAAAATTTACCCAAAATTTTCATTTACAATAAAGACCAATATACCTATGTTACTTAAACATATATTATGTATCTATTTTATATTTATATTATTTACTTAGTTTTTGTTGGTATTGGTATGATCTTTGAAATGTGAAAGAGATTGATTCTGTCTTTTTATGTCCTGAATCAATTTTGTATAATGAATTTGATATTTTTTCGACTATTTTAAAGGGACCAATTTTTAGTTCATCTAATTTTTTCTATTAAGTTTATTTCCATTTTCAACATATACCATATCTCCTATGTGTAAATCTGTCTGTATTCTATTTTATCAAATATTTTTTATTATATGTATGGTTTATTTTTGAATTTTCCAATACTATTATCCTATCCCTAATCCATTCATCTTCAGATATATCTGTTTTAGTTCTTCTGGCAGTAATGAAATATTTGTACCGTCCAAAATGTATTTTGGTGCAAAACCTGTAACTGTATGTTCCGTGTTGTTATATTTTTCCACACAAATATGTGCAGCAGTAGTCCAAGCTAATTTATTTTTGTTTTCATTTATCTTACATCTTATCTTATTTACAAGCGTTTGATTCAATCTTTCGTTTAAACCATTAGAAAAGGGAGTATTTACTGCAGTGAAGATCATTTGTATCGACTTTTCATTTAAAAAGGTTTTAAATTCCTTAGAATTGATTCCGGGTATTGGTCAGAGAGAAGAAACATAATTGAATCTGAATCTGGTACACTATTAATTAATTTTATGAAATCATTAGCATTTTGAGTTTTAGATGTAATAATATAAGCAAATCGTGAAAAGTGGTCTACGAGAAGATGTAAATATTTTTTTGTTGATCGTGACCCTCCAAAACCTCCAATCGTGTCTATTGAGACTATTTCGAAAGGTTTTGTGGCCGGACCTTAATTGTGACATTAAACCATAATTTTTTTGTCCTCTTGATTTATTTTTTATACATATATCACAAGTTTTACAACATTCTATTATATTTTTTGTTAAGTTATTTGCTGTATATGATGTACTATTTTGTTTTGCATTTGTTTTACACCTAGATGACACATATTTTCATGAACTTTTTTATTAATTCTTTGCTGTATTTTTCTGTTAAAATTATTTTTCCTGTTTTATTCCATTTTTGTAAAAGACATTATTTTTCAACACTAATTTTGTTTTATTATTTTGTATGTATTCATTATCTCCCTGATCTGTAATTATATCATTTAACGTTATCATATTTTTAATTGTTCATCTGTATCCTCATTAGCATATAAACTGGTTCCTACTTAGGCAATCTGCTTCTATATTTTCTTTCCCTGGTGCGTATTTAATTTTAAAATCGTATTGTGATAAAAAATGTTAATTCTCCTAATTCCTCATCTGTCCTCGACTTAATATTTAAATTTTCCAATGGTTTATGGTCTGAATATACAGTAAACGATTTACCTATGGCCCAAAATTGCCAGTATCTAATAGCTTCTTTGATTGCTAAACATTCTAAATAAACTGCTTTCTTTTTCTTTTGTGTTTCATTTAGTTTTTTTTAAAGATTTTTGAAAGGAATTGACAATTTAAATAATAAACTTTGAATGTGTGTTCGTGAAGTTGGCGAATTCGCACTGGAACCCCTTGGACGATTACGGCCTACACACCCTATACGGGTATGATCGTGTCCATCGGTGGGGATGTTTAATGAGCTGATGATGATTTATAAAACTAAATAAACTTATATTTCTTTGCAAAGAATTATTTCTACCATTGTATAATTCAAAAAGTGTCCTCTTAGCAAGTTCGGCCAGAGCAGTTTTATGCTAAAGCATAAAAAAATATTTCTACCATTGTATAATTCAAAAAGTGTCCTCTTAGCAAGTTCGGCCAGAGCAGTAGAAAACATTAAATGGTCTCTTCCCAAATCAATAGATTCTCCAATAGAAAAAGCGTTAAGTATTTTCTAAGATTTATCTTGGTGCAATAGATTTAAAGCGGAAAACTTAGTTGAGATTTAATCGCCTGACTTTCGAGTAGTTCAAGCATAGTTCCCTAGGGAAGGCCGGATTTCCCCAGCGCGGAGACGAGACCGATCGTCGGATATCTTCATTTTATTACGTGTTAACAGCCGTTTAATTGGGGTACTGGATGCCCTTTGGGGAAAAATTCCACGTTCATTTAGCCGGGCATACGTTCGGTTTGGGTCGACAATGACGGTTCATTTGTTTTGTGAGCCGATTTGTATCCAATGAGTTAATCTAATATTAAGATTATAAAATCTTTTTTAATTTGAGAGTACAGAAATTACCTTAAAAGTTATGTTAGTAATAGAATTAATACATACATAATAAATAATATATGTAAAAGGTTGACACACAGTCTCTCTGATCATAATCCCTGATTAATAAATGGGGAAGAAAATAAATTTAATACAGTATTGGAATGAAAGAAAAATTCGAACTTTAACTCTTTAACCACCACATTCTGAGAAACAATAGATTTGCTATTGTATTATTAATAAAAAAAATTAGAACCATGACATAGCGGCATTGAAGGACAGCAACAACTGATAGACAGTTATTATTCTTCATCAACGCCGCACTGCGTTCGACACCCGAGACAACAGATGTTAGGTCTTTTATACCAGGTAATTTTATTCATTACAGTGTCCTCTTCCCGAAAGACAAAAGTGCATAACACTCCTGTTTCACGGGACGTAATCTGGCACTGCGGCGGTAACTATCTAGACGACTCAGTATCGAGTCTACCACCTAGTATAACCAGGTCCTCTATTTTTCTCAATCAGCTACCATCAGCGACCTTTCGCAAGTCATCGGTCCATCAGGCCGGAGGGCGTCCTATACGCTTCGCTAACCAAGATGAATTCTGGAGAAACCAGAACTCGTCTGCTCCAACGGCCATCGGTTCTGCGACATACGTGACCACACCACTGCTACTTCAACTTGCTGATACGGTGGGCCGAGAGAGAAAGAAGGAGAAAGAGGGAGAAAGAGAGAGAAAGAGACCAGTATATTATTAAATTAACATAATAATATTGTGTCATTATCATCAGCTCTTTAAACATCCCCAACGAGGGGCACGAGCTTACCCGTACGCCGGTGTGTGGGCCTAAGTCGTCCACACCGGCCCAGTGCGGATTGACCGACTTCACGCACAACCTTTGAATCTCTTCGCAAGCGTGCGCAGGTTTCTTCACGCTTTTTTTTTTCACCGGAATAGCGTCAGATAACGTACATATAATTTTGGAAATTTAAAATCACATTGGCACGTGGCGGGAATTGAACCTGCGCTCTCCTTATCGGAAGGCAACAGTCAACACCACAGATTTCCCAATACAGGAGATAGGGCAAGCCGCGTTTTTAAGTGCGACAAATGTAAGCTCAACGAGCATACACTGGCTGCCAGTTCACGCTCTGTGAGACGAGACAGGACGCACGAATATTAGAAGAAATTACCATTTTTTTCCCAAAATGCCATCCTGTGCAATTATAACATGCCATCATCGCAAGGAATCAGTAAATTTTTAAGAAATATAATAACTTTTCACAGGTAAGCACCGAAAAGAAATTGCGACACTGGGACTGCCTATAAACTTGGCGGCTTGTCCAGTCTAATTGTATATTCGGATGTCTGTGGTCAACACCATTGAGCCACCGATGCTCTTGATATTAAGTGATAACAATTATCTGTCTACAAAAATATACCCGTCAACAAGTAAAAAGTAAAAGCTGAATTGTCGCCCCCCGTCTTGAATATTCCAAACCGTCAAATTATTATATCACCTAAAGCGTGCACGAGGCCGCCCTGGCGTTATTTTCCACCGGCAGAACAAGAAAATAAACACCATTTGTGGTTCGAATTTACAGAAATTAAATTAAGCCAACGACAGAAAACAATCTTGTCCGCGTTCGAGTCGGCGCGCGGTGACACCTCAGCAACCCTTTGGGACGTAAATATTCAAGGTTACATTCGAGCTTGCAATGTTTAAGGTTCCTTATGTCAGAGGAAAAACTTTTTGAAGAATAAGTATACATTAATTTGTCCTCACAAAGATATATTTTTAGCACTAAAATTGACTTTGTATATTACAAAGAAAATTTATCCTAGAAGTAAGAGATTGGAGCCTGATATAGGTTTGTAGGGTCACTAGGTAGCCCACCGTGGAAGGCAACAAACTATATTTAATTTTCTTATTGAAAAAGAATTGAAAAAAATATCGCTTAACTAATATTAAATATAGGCTCTCGAAAGCATAATAATTATGTTAAAAGACAAATAATGTACCAAGGCTCGGAAATCGGTAAAATTCCCAAATCGTTAACAATTACATGCCTGTAAACCTTTTCATGTTGGGTTCACTCCTGAAACCGTTACTTGAGACCTGTTTTTCATGGGGAAATTGTCATCAAATTCTTACATTGGTTCTTTAAGAAAAACCCGGTTTATATGGATTGTTTTCCTTTGGTTTTGCAACACAGGCCATACTCTTTTTTTAATTATTTTCCTATGACTCTGTTGACAGATGCCGTCAAATGTCTTAATTTTTTGTGGTTTTCCATACAAAATCTTGCCAGATTTTGATACACTTTTGACGTTAGCGAGACCCCGTCCGTATTTTTTTATGCGTCCATGGTTTAAACAATTAGAAAACAGTTTGTTGATGTACAGTTTCAGACTTCTTAATTATTTCTCTCTCTCTCCGTCTTCAACCTATCGCAGTCCACTGCTGGACATAGGACATCCCATTACCACGCCAGATATCTGGACCTGGTTTCCTCATCCAGCTTCCACCAGCGACCTAATTAATAACATTGTAACAAAATATAAGTCTTGTTGGTTTCCTTAATAAATAGTAAAGTTCTTGCTAAGCCGGTAAACCGCTTCTCTCTTGGCCGCGTCTTAAATAAGTTTTGTAATATTATCATTGTTTTCTCGCCCCCTCCAGCCGCGTCCTCTGGGATCTCCCCTCATTTGAATACGCCCTGTTTATTGTGCCTTTCCTTTTCCCTGTTTTTCCCGAATTATCGAATAATATTTTTTTCTCTTTCGCCCACTTCTGTATGAGTATTTTACGTTCGGTTATTTAATTTCAGTGCGACGCAACTGGCGGTTCGTTAAAGATTAACAGATAAGGTTTTTATGGACTTAACCGAAATTCTTGGAGACGGGTAATTTGAATTGGCAAGTTTTAAGGCTCTTGTATTATATTCCTTCCCGAGGCCCGGTATTTTTGCAGGAATTCATACATAATTATCTCTGCAAGATAAATTTTGAATCATCATCATCATCAGCCTATGACAACTCACTGTAGGGCACAGGCCTTCCCGCATGATATGATGTGGAGGTTGATTAATCCGTAATAGACCATGCTGGACCAATGCTAAACATCAACTTATTTGTCGGATAATCAGGTGATTGAACTTGTAAAGTCTTAATTGTAATTCCTTATTTTCTGACTATTCCTTTTACAGTCATGCAGTACACTTAATTGTGGTTGCTTGTATGTTTGTTGTTGCATCTTTTTAAAAGCGTCGGTGGCTCAGTGGTGTGGACTGTTACCTTCGACCTAGAGGGTGCAGGTTCAAATCCCGCCACGTACCAATGAATTTTCGAAATTATACGTACGTTTATCCGATGCTCTAATATTGAAGGAAAACATCGTGAGGAAGTGATTCAAGGGCAAGCGTGAGGTCCGACAATCCGCACTGGGCCTGCGTGGACGACTACGCCTATACACCCTATACGGGCTCAAGCCGCGGTACAGGCTCAGGCTCGGTGGGTCGTTAAATGAGCTGATGATAATCATGATATTTTAGCATGATTTAACAAGAAGTTCGTCGTACTTAATAATGCGACAAAACTTTGTAATATACACGAACATTTAATCCTTGACCTTCGTCTTTGGGTTTTGCCTACAAGCTTCCATGTTCAGACTTCAACTCAGAGCATAATGGAATATTCCTAACTAAATAACACGGTCACCGTGCTCTATTCTCACAAAACAATTGGCAGCAACAAGCGAACATCGCATGGAACGCAGCCGCCGGCGCTGCGCTGTATCACTGACTTAGCTGGAATGGAAACGGTGCATATTTTATATGTACGTCATCTTGACAGTGATGTTTTATACAAGCTTCTTTGATTACATCATGATGTTTTTTAATATTGTGTGGGTGTGTGTTTGTGTGTGTGTATGTGCGTGTGTCCGTGCGCGCGTGTATTTGTGCGCTCGTGTATTTGTGTGCGCGTGCGTGCGTGCGCGTGTGTGTGTGTGTGCGTGTGCCTGCACGCGAGCTTATTTGTGTGTGTGTGTGGTGTGCGCGTGAGAGTGTAAGTATGTGTGACAGGTTTATACAGAACATACTTGAAATCACGCCTTCTTATGGACTTTACCAATATGGTCAAAATAAGTACTTAGGTCGTCCGCCTCGTGTATCCCTTCACATTCGCACAATGTGCCTGCTTTGCTTTTCTTCTTCGTAATATATTGTTAGAAGTACATCATTTATATGTGTTTGTGAGTTAGTGTGATTAAATTATGCATGTGTGCATGTAAGCGTGCCTGTGTTTGACGAGTGATGTATCTGCAAACCGCACTCAAATCGCGCAACGCGTGCTTCCAACTTTGTCTGGTGCCAGTCAATGATATCCTGTATAAATAAAGGAAGATACGCCATCCGTGCCTCAAAATTCGAAATATGTGTATGTGTGCTGTCACTGCATTCGGAACACTTTTTTCGATTGTTTTGTGAGCTTATCATGAATCCATACTTTTTTACATCATTGGTGCCAGTATCAAAATTATTGCGATATCCAGCCGCTGTATTTCGTTGGCTATTAGCATACGCGCTCTCGAGCGCAGCGGTTCCGCTGTTAATATTTCATGAGCGTGTCACGCGGTTTACGCACAATCACACGCGCGTCAACTCGCGCGTTTCGATTCGGTGTCATGGACGCTTTGATCTTGACTTGGAGTTATAGTTCGTATTGAGTTTTATTTTAATATTTCTTGAAGTCAACCACATGGTTTTTTAATATCTACTGACATTTACACAGCGCCAACTAGTGCCAAGTTAAGCGTGAAGCCTGTATAGGAACAAACAAAGGATTAACATACTTACATAATTTTTATTTGCCAGAGTCTCAAACGCTACAACAAATTGGTCGTCAAATATTATTTCGGTAGGTCGGTTTGTTAACAAGATTAAAGACAACCATGTATAACCTTAAAGCTTGGTATAACATGGCGCGGTTTTAAAGTACAAATATGGTAAGTATGTAGCAGCTTAACCCCACAACATTGTACTATGAAAGTAACTTGAATCATCATCATCATCTCATCATTATATGACCCACCAAGGGGCATGACCCTCCCCGTATAGGGTGTATAGGCCTTAGTCGTCCACGTTGGCCCAGTGCGGATTGGCCGACTTCGCGCACAACCTTTGAATTTCTTCACAGACGTGCACAGGTTTCCTCTCGAGATTTTCTTCATGCAAGAGCGTCGGATAAACGTACAGAGAATTTTGAAAAGTCATTGGTACGTGGCGAGATTCGAACCTGCAGCCTCGAAATGGGAAGGCAACAGTCCACACCAAGGAGCCACCGACGAACTTATAATTCATAATAAATAAATTCTGCATTATTAAACTTTAAAAACTTATCAAAACAATATATTTTCTTAAAGATGACGTCACTAGTTCAAATGAACCGTGTATTGAACATAAGAGATGCATTCATAATGCATTTGCATGCGGAACGCATATCGATCGAGTGCGACGGGATGCAAGCTTGAATAATGTATATTAAAATTTCGAAGTTTATAAAAATTCAATGTATTTTTTATATAGCGGCTAAACGGATCATCTGATGGTTTTTGACGCCATCGCCTATGTACACTTGCAATACCAGAGGGCAAAGAAATGCATTGCTGGTCTTTTGAATGGAAATACGCTCTCTTCTTGAAGGTCACTCAGGAAGTATTTGAGATGGAAACTTATTCCTCAGTTTTGTCGTATGCGGTAAAAGTTTCAACTAAAGTGGGTCTTCCATTGATCAAGGTGGTGTAGATGGAATTTCGAATTTTGCTTCGATGCTCGATGATCAAAAGTTGCGGCAGGAACAAGTCCGAATAATTTATATGACACACATCCAGTGATAAATGCTATAGAGGATACAGAGTAAGAACACATCCCGACAGCATACACCAAGATTCTTTAGTTATAAGTCAATTTGGCCTCAAAAAGCTTTTCAAACAATACGCATTGTTCAATGGGCTACATTACATTATTATCATAATTTTCTTAAAGATAATAATAAAGTTAAAGTCGTGTACCTTGGACAGATTTTTTTAACACAGACTTGCAGTATTTAGGCTAATCTATAAAAATCAGCGCCATCTACTGTCATTTTTCAAATTTTAATTACGAACAGCCAGAGTTGAAATAACAAGAATATAATTCATAATGTGTTCTCTTACATAGAAATTTGATAGGCTTTTTCAATTACTTTTACATCATGATAATTAATATCATTGTGGGAAAAACCCACCTGTTCTAATAGTTCCGAAAGTAGATTAACACTGATAGATTTTATCAGTAAAATTATAAGAGTAAATTGTTGACATAAAATTGTGTTAATATTTAAATATTAAATAAAATATAGCCGGATGAAGAAATCAGTGTTGAGATCATCTGTATGTCCAAAATGAAGGACTCATGTAATATTTTTTAATATTATTAACATCATTATTGTTACGTATCATCACCTTGTTATGTTCCACTGCTGATCGCAGGCCTTCCCTCACAGTGTGGATACGGTGTTTAAACTTCTTCGTGCTTATTTAGTACTGGACAAAATTATTTATAGAACACTAATAAAAAAGAAAAATTTTTATATTCATGTAATTTATAAATACATAGTACAAACAACACAAGTGCCGAGTTTTTTAGTACTAGTCCAAACATACGGTGACACAACTGTTTAAACATTTCAAAAATATTTTTAACCTGAGGTATACAAACTTGCAGTTTAAATTTGATTTTTACTTCCTGGAACAACTTAGCCCATATTATCTTTAAAAAAATGACAAGCATTGTGTTCTCCACAAAGATAAGATTCAAAAGGGAGGAAAAGAAAGCATTTGTCCTGAAGTGATATTGCACGGCTGTATGTAATATATGTCGCATGTGTTGATACTATAAATAAATCGATAGCTATTTTGCGTTTAGTGGCTTTGCAATACATTTGTAAGTTCACATTTCATAATATTCATCCCTCATAAGGGTGAAGGGGTAATGCGACCCCGAGCCGTGAGATGACGTGCAATTCATTTGCATACAGGGTGCATAATATCAATGCATACTGTTTATGTAAATGCTGAATTCAACTTTAGCATTCGCATCTCAATATTAAAGCTGTGTTTTAAGCTTTTTCATTACCTAAATATCGCTGCTTTAACTACGTAAGTTTATTCGATTTTGTTGACAAATCTGAACAAATAGCTATGATTATTTTGTTGAGATTTGACGATTTGAATTTTTTTTTTAATTTATTTTATAAAAACTTAAACACTAGATACATTTATAATAATCTGCCAAACTGCACATGCAGCTTGTCGGCAGCAGTTCTCGCTATCATAACAAGATTGTGCTTAATATTTACATTAACATTTATACTTGGTTTGTGTAATGTATTTATTAATGGTTCGAGACGTCGGCTCTTACACCAAGGGTTCCAGGTTCGAACCCCGGGCAGTACAAATATTTGTGTGCATAAACATGTCTGTATTGGTCTGGGTGTTTCCATGTACTCGTATAATAAGTATTTGATGAAAAAATTCATTTAAGTATGTCTATCCGTTGTTTAGTATTCATATTAAAGCTAAAACACAAAAATATGATACTAATACAATTGACGATTCAAGAGTATCTGTAACAGATTTATTTGAATAAAGATTTTTTGTTTTTCTTTCTTTCTAAATGCTTACTTTGGGACTAGATGGCGCTGTGTGTATGTCGGTAGATATTTATTATTATGTTTAACAAGGTTGTATGTTACTTTACTAAATTATATTGAGAAAGTTCAACCAAATATTCATGGATTCCAGCTATCATCTACGCCATCGAAATATGTCGTAACGGCTAGAGCGTTCGAATGACGATTCTATAAGATTGCCACTATCTCCGCTGTAGGTTATGTGATGAGTGAACGATTTTTTAAAGACACTCTCCATGATTCGAAAGACACGTCAAGCCATTTGCCTGGCTACTATCTTAGGAGCATAGTCATTAACTGGAAACAACCACACGTGGTTGTGGTGTGTTGGTAGTGAACTAATCTTCCCAAGCCTATACTATGGAAAGGCCTGTGCCATATAGTGAAATGCTCCGAGCTTTGGCTACGTAAGCTCAGATGCGTAAAGTTTAAATAATATTATTTAAAAACGTACCATTACACAATGATGTAAAAAGTATAGATTCGTGATATGTTCACAAAACAACTGGAAAAAGTGTTCCGAATGCAGCGACAGCACACATACACATATTTCGAATGAGCGTACATTTATCTAAACAAAGAGTATACAACTGTATTCTCTTTAGCGGTTCGTTTTTGAGGCACGGGTGGCGTATCCACATTTATATATACATAATATCATTGTCATTACATTAATTTTGTTTCTGGCTGGTTTTCTGTAATCCTCAAAGGACGGGTCTTTATAATTAAAATGTGCTGGTTTTAATTTATTTTTTGTTAGGTTTCTTCGCCCTCATGGCTGTAGTTAGGTGCATGGATTTTTTAACATAAGTATAATTTTATTCTTTATTTTACCCATTTATTCTCATCATGTGGACTGCGTTTGACAGGTGCAAAAACATTATAATCATCATGACTCACTCTAGGGCACAGGCTTTCCCGCACAGCAAATCTATGGATATAACCTGCGATTTCTCATTTGTTATGCAATAAAAGTTGATTACTTGACGGTTAGTTCGCTCAACTGATGGTAAGTGACACATAACATAGGAGTGTTGCAGAAAAGCAGTCACTGTATGAAGTGTCTATACTCCGTCTATATACATCCATAAGTAAATAAAGATTTGTTTACAAAGAAGTCTCAAATATATTTGACAGTTCAATTATGTTGCAAAATTACTTTAAAATGTGATAGCAATCCCGAGTGTATTATTTATTTAAATTATAGGACGTGTAACGCTTAACACCGGTAATTTCACTAGCTTGAGATTGGTATAGGTTTTAAGAGAAAAATTTTTTAACCATACATAAATAGTATAAATATAAAATGTAAGATCGATTGAGCCAATTCAGTAACTGCAGAGACGCATGTTAATCCAGTTTGGCTGTATTCCCAGAACAAATAAAGCACTACTGAGCTTTCGTGTATTTGCTTTTCCAATATAAACAGTTGCGACCATTGGCTAAACTGGCAGTTAAATGGGTGACTTTGTGAATGTGTAAGCTGGCTAAGGAAGTCTAATCGGAGAGGAACAAAGATAAACTTCTTGGAGCAATAGGAAATAGTGGCTTCACTAGGTTAAGGGTATAGCAAAGCATTATTATTGCCTAACTAATCAATGTATTTACCGTTAAATTTAGGCCCGTATTCTAGAACGAAGCTCAACGTTGATCTTTTATTAAATTGAGTAAGAAATTTTAAATAAAAATAAAGAAAGGGATGGTGCTATTTATCATATAGATCGCCATCCCTTTATTTCCCTTTATATCCCGAGTCTGATTTTAGAATACGGGCCTAAGACTGGTCTTCAACAAAAGATATAATCAACGAATAACCATAAGGGTCCATTCGCAAGTCGTAGGTCAATTGGAACGGACGGCTTTCTGCGCTAAGCTTCAAAGACGTGGTCTCCACTCGGAAACTCGTCTGCTCCGATCGCTTTTTTATGTCATTAGTGAACGGGCGTTCGGTGCGCTCACCTGGTGGTAGATGAAACGCCTGACCATGAGTGTTGGAGGAAATTAATAACGGTAATTATTTTTCTGTCAACATTGCTCTGCGCCCGTCACCTGAGGCGACAGATGATAGGTCTCTCATACCCGGTTATATTAATAGCTAATGTGCCCTCATCCCAAAATTCTAACATTTGTGTTAATGAATTAAACGAATTAAACCAGAAAACACTAAAATACAATTCTGTACTTCATGGTACAAAGTCACTATAGCATAGCTTTTTGGTCTCATCACCTATGACCCAGCAGTATTTGCTACAATGAAGGAGAAAAGGCAAATCCATATTATGAAATCAAGATGATTAAAAACACATCGCTGATCTTGATCCACACTGTTCGCCTGACCTCC
Source organism: Leucinodes orbonalis (assembly GCA_019425675.1). Lineage (NCBI taxonomy): Eukaryota > Metazoa > Arthropoda > Insecta > Lepidoptera > Crambidae > Leucinodes > Leucinodes orbonalis. The sequence continues at coordinate 96,585 of PQWD01003234.1, forward strand.
AATATAAGAGCGCAAATATTGCATAGCACTCAACTTAAGCGGGTGAAATATAAAAATGCTGATTTACGAGCCCCTTGGACGAGCTCTTTACACCGACGAGTCAAAACGATGCGGGCCCATCGCGCGCTATTGCGAAAACATCCCGTTACGCCTCACAAAGGTATAGAGAGTGCTGGAACAGACTTTGGGATCTCATACAAGACATTGAAAATCTAATTTTAAGTATGAACAATCGAATGCAGATGCGTATTAATATAAGAGGTGACAAAACTGATTTATTTATAAATAGATCATCATCATTAGCTTATTAAACTTCCCCACCGAAGGGCGCGAGCCACAGACATCCGAATATACAATTAGACTGGACAAGCCGCCAAGTTTATAGCCAGTGTCGCAATTTCTTTTCGGTTCTTACCTGTGAAACGTTATTATATTTCTTGGTAAATTTACTGATTCATTGCGATGATGGCATGTTACAATTGCACAGGATGGCATTTTGGGAAAAAACGGTAATTTCTAATATTCGTGCGTCTTGACTCGTCTCACAGAGCGTAAACTGGCAGCCAGTGTATGCTCGTTGAGCTTACATTTGTCGCACTTAAAAACGCGGCTTGCCCCATCTCCTGTATTGGGAAATCTGTGGCGCGAGCCTACCCGTACAGGGTGTTTAAGCCTTAATCGTCCACGCGAGCCCAGTGCGGGTTGGACGAATGAATAGATAATAGAGTTGTTTTCAATTTCAATTAAAGTGATAGTTTTTGTAAAAAAAAACGGAGTTTCTTTATATACTTAAGAATGGTGCATAAAAAATGTCTATTACTTTAAAACGCAACAGAAATCACTTAATGTATAAATTATAATTTAAGTCATTAAAATAATCTATTATTTTTCCATTTGCAGTTTAGTTATTTCATAACGTATAAAATATCCCTAAGTATCATCTGATGGTAAGAAATATAAAGTAAGATCATCGATGTCTCATTGGTGTGGACTATTGGCTTTCGATAGTGTAGGTTCAAATACTTAGACCTAATCACCCTTTACGGGTTGTATCACTGCTTGGCTCCATAAATAGAGTGGTTATTTATAATGTTGTCACGATCTTGGGGTAATGGACACATTGTTACCAAAAACTATCATACGGAATTTACACTATGTATCCACTAGAGCAGAACTAGCTTAAAGTTTTATCGGACCCATCTATGTAATCGTAATTATAACACGTTTTTCTTTATTATATACTTATTCCTCTAAATGTATAACAAATTGAGCAATAATGGTTTAAGAACTATGAGCTATAATAATTAAAAGACTAACTTATGCTCAAACATTTTTTTACAACTGCACAGATAATGTCAAGATCATACGAAATTCTTAGAAGTTGCCATTCAGGGGAAACTGCACAAAGAACTCAATCAAGAAACCTTGTTCAACTTTTGATTCTCACTTGCGTGTGTTGAATTAATATTTTTAGGAACTCAGTAGTCAGGGAGAGTATGAGAAATTGTTAAGATAAAAATTATTTTGTTCCGATGGGCGACATGAGCATACCAAAGACTTCAATATTTGGGGCCATGATGATGATACCTAATTAGTGAACTGCAATAGTTAACAGTAAGCGTACTAATGTTTTGTAATAGGTCGTTTTGATTGAAGCAATTTTCCTGTAGTATGTCACTTCTATTAGCATAACATCTATGGCGTCAACCCTAATAAAATATTGTACAAATGCCACGGGACCTTATTACGTATCATTACGTCTGATGGCCCATATTAGTAGAGTTCAGAATAACTAATGTAGTGCGGACTTTCGCCACGGGATAAAGTTGGGAACTACGTAATAAGTTGAACGTTCTTAGAGATAAGTATGAAATAGATTGTGTGAAAATTCGACATAGACTTTTTGAAGGTTGTGAGTTGGCATATGGTTTTGCATGGATCCTTTAAAACAACGTGTCGATACAAGTAACAAAGTTGTGCTTGGGGATAAAGAACTGTCATAAGTGAATGACGGATAAGAATATGTAAATCATTCAATAATTGAATCAAATGATAGGTCGTGGAAGGGGCTGTATTCGAGCAGGAAGATAAATCTGGCATGAAGGACCATTATGTACGAGCAGGAGGTTAGATCTGGCTCATAGGTCTCAGTGTACTGGCAGAAAGCGTTGGTTGTAAGGCAAAACCTTCGGGACCAGAAAAAAAAAAATAATAATGGCTGCAGACTGCTCGACGAAGCTCGATCAGACTAAATGATATAAGACAAGGATATCTGCCGCAGTACAGTAGATATCTACGACCAGTTGCAATAGACTGCAAAGAAAATCTTACAAGTATTATAGGGTTAGTAGAAGGAGTCACTGTGATACTAATTACTTCGTACAAGTTTCCAGTCGCGAATAATCCAAGCAACTTGTGAGCCGAATCAGACACACTTAACACTGTTATGCAGCCCCGACCCACTTTGAATTAGGCATTGTTCGTAAACCGAGCTATAATTTTGTAGATTCAGAGTTATTATTCAGAGCAGCATTTGGTATTAAATATTAGGTATATAATTCTTCTCTTCGACCTATTGCTGCACATTGTCGTTCTCGTTTTGCACTAGTTATCCTATTTCTTTGCTCTGCTCATCCAGCCTACACTAATAACCTTGCGCAAGTTGTCAGTCTACCGAGTCGAAAGGTGTTCTACCTCGTGTTCTACGCTATGCTAGTCATGACCACAACTTATTTTTAGCCAATAAACATGTACCGAGTGAAAAAAGAAACTTCAATTTGTACCTTCATATCAGTGGGTTTGAAATTTGAATACACACGACTTATTTGTTATTTCAAATCTTGAGCCCATTCAAGTAAAAACATCTTACTAGACTACAGTAAAAACAAAATTGATGGTCATATCCCGCCTGTATTAGCATAAAATATTGAAAATAAATTAAAATATTGGGAAAAATTTAAGCTAGGCCAAAAACTAATATAATATTTAGACTTATATTTGAATGAAATTTACGTCATGGTGTAAGAAGGAAAACAAAATACCTCGTCTAAAAGTGTCAAATAATATCAATAAAACCACTACAAGTTTTCGACTCGACGCTAAGTACGATTTAAGCAGTAGCTTTACAACATATATGTCGTTATACTATTCAAAAGGAGCGTCTCGTAGTCTCATGGTGTGACTGTCGCCTTCCTACCTGGGGAGGCTGAGGTTCAAATCCCGACACGTACAATGTATTTTCATGAATTTTTCCGAAAATATCTAGTACTATCCGACGAACTCTTACGGTGAAGGAAAAACATCGTGAGAACCTACATGCACACGCCTGCGAAGATGATTCGAAGGTTGTATGTGAAGTCGTCACCAGACACTGCGCCCGCGTGGACGACTAAGGCCTAATACCCTATACGAGTAGCTCTTGCCCTCGGTGGGGACGTTTAATGACTGAATAATGACTATTCAAACATAATCAAACACAATAATTGTGTTAGCATGATGTGATTTTTATTATACTTCATAAGTTTTCAATTATTTTTTTAATTTGTAACTGTTGCTAGCGACATTACGATTCTTTTTAAATTTTTTCATATAAAGGAAGAGTTTATTAAATTATAGGAAAAATTAAATTAGATCCAAATACAGCCCTGGTTATGAAGAGGGTAACCTATTAGTGCAATGAAAGTTAGCTCGACTGAATTGGATTTGTCTTGGAAGCCTATTCTAATATGATATCGGATACTAATCCATTATGAGGATTATTATATTATTATTTATTTTTGATAAAAATGTTTTTTTTTATTTGTTAACTAAATGTTATTACTGTCAGTCACATAAAAAACGTTATATTGACCGTATCAATAAATATAAATAATATGTTTTCTAAATCCCTTAGAATTAATAGAATAAACTCCACAAAATCGAAATTATGATTAATATAGACTTCGGTTCGCCCAATTCGATATATTTCCCTTTCTTTGCTAACCAGGTGACCGTTTACCAAAGAATCGGCCCAAATAAACACCAAATAACACAATTGAAAAACATGTAAATACAGATATGATTCTTGAACTGTTGTCAAGTTGATTGAAATGCGGCAGTAATGGCACAAGCTCCGATGATATCGACTCAAAGGCAGTGTTGCCGAGCTGTCGATAGTTTGTCTATCGGTATTTGACCTCAAAAATCATTGTAAATCAACAGGTCTATCAAGAGTATCGATATTATCAATAGTATTAATTGTTTTGGCAATAGAAAAATGCTTCTTCATCAATAGTTTTATGCTTCTAATTATTACCAAAACAATCGATATATTAATAATATCGATTCTATGATAGTATTGCTTTAGCCCATTATCGATAGCTTATCGCGAGGCAACACTGCCAAAAGGCATCAGATAAACAATTATCTGTCCTCTGTATGTCGGTCGGAAGTTTTCAATATAAGTTAGGGGTGATTTGCGAACTGATGGCTTGTGAACAAGAATATTGGGGGTTTGCTCCATTGTTAAATTAGGAGCGGTTTGATTCCAATTTGGCGGTTCGGAGTTGTTGACAACTAATGATGAAGTTTTGAATGGATAAGTAACATTGTGGTTGAATAGATAAGACAAAAGAAACAAAGATGGAATTATGGAAATAGCGACAAAATTTTGTAAAAGCAATCTGTGGTTTTTAGGGGTTCCGTAGCCAAATGGCAAAAAACGGAACCCTTATAGATTCGTCAAGTATGTCTGTCTGTCTGTCTGTCCGGCCGTCTGTCCGAATAATACAACCCCTTTTTTCTCCGAAACTATAAGCACTACACTATTCAAACTTTTTACGTATACGTGAACCGCTATTAGGTTTTAATAAGAAACTTGAAAAAAAATTAATATGTTTTGAGGTTCCCCATACATTAAAATGAAACTCACAAATATTTTCTCATCGTACCCACCCACGTGTGTGTTATCAATGTGTATCTTATAAAATGGTATTGAGGTTTGTAATATCATTTTTTTATAAATTGAATAATTTGCGCGAGACACACTTCCAAAGTTGAAAAAATGTGTCCCTCCCCCTAATTTCTAAACTATGGGGTTGATAAAATCGAAAAAAATATAACAACGAAATTTAGTTTGAAAGATTACTGATGTGTAGTTTTTTCCTATATGTCATAAACGATGAACTACTATTTTTTCATATTAAAGCTTAAGTAAGTGCGTAAGTAAATAAACATTATTTTATTTTATTTTATTTGCTGCTGCGTCTGCGTCGTGCGTATTTGTTAGTCCGATCGCGCTTGGCCAATTTTTTTTATATAGAGATCAACAATAAAAATACTGTTGTAGATAAAATTCATAGAAATATATTGTTATATTAAATATGTTATATACAGGATGACATTTATTTATGAACCTAATCTTAGTCAAAGTTCCCTGATGATACTGAGATATATAAATCTGAACTAAAATATTTGTTACATATACTAAATCATCATCAAAATCATGTATTTCTCACAAAACTACAACTTATCACGAAAATAGTCATAAGATTTATTCTAACGACCACGTAATCGGTGTTCATACAAATAAAACCAAGGCATACATCCCCCATCTGTGGACCTTGCGTCCTAAACAAACAGAAAATCGGATGGACGACACATAATACCGCCACATTTACCATGAAAGACCGGGGATTCGGTTGTAAAATTGAGTAAGTAAAAAAAACTATTTTAAGACGTTGGTTACATTCGTATTTAAAAGCAAAAGCTGAACCACATAAATAAAAATGTTTATTAATGCAAATGGAATATAATTTTAAAAAGATAAAATGTTTTTTTTTCATACCTACTTTATAATTCCATAGCTAGGCTAATGCCGTCATGTAATAAGCATGGATTACAATTTAATAAGGATGTCAGTTTTGATACGTTCTTTGTAGTTTTATTTTATTAGAATTATTTGCACACCAAGATTTTGGCGAATGTTCCGTTGGCCTTAATCTCGCATTTTAAATCAATTGATCAATTCTTTGTATTTTTTCAAGATAAACGACCACTAAGCTGGATTTGAGTTTATAGACATGTTAACCGTGTTTACGGAAAGTAATTAAACTTGACTTACTCGGTGTGAGGCTGTAAGCAAATAATATATTGAGAGAGACAATATTTTCGGACGCCGCGGTTGGTTTAGTTCTGTTTTACTTCGTAACTTAGTTAACGGTACTCTTTTTAGTTTGTTACTGGATTTAGTGCATTGCTTTAGTTTAATTTAACTGCAGCCGTCGTGTTAAACGATTTTAAACAATCGTTGTATTTATGTTACGGTTGTTTTGCAAGAGGGCATTTTAAACGTGTTAATGTGTTTTTTGGAATATTTAATACGTTTTTATGTGATCTTGAAATTGATATTTTCATGTTAAGTAATTCCATGGGGTTAAATTAAGAAACTATCAATATTGCAATGGAAATTTGTTTCGTACAAAATCTGGGGGCACGGCAGTGCCCCACCAAGTCGAGCGCGAAGCAACACTGCCGTACCATCTGGGGGCACGCAGTGCCCCGCCAAGTTGAGCGCGAAGCAAACACTGCCGTACCATCCTTTACAGGATCCATTTCGCCGCATTTTCAGGCCCCGATTTGAGAACCTTTGGATAATACCAGAGCGCTGAAATTTTCGTCATCTAGTAAGATATAATAACTTACTTTAAATCCAAAATTTCAAGTCTGTAGGTCATTTAGTTCCGACGTTAAGCGAAAGCAAAGTTTCGCATTTTCGACAGACACTCACTCACTCACTCATGATCATCAAAATAGAACTAGTACTTCCCATTAACTCAGAAAGCTGAAATTCGGTACAGAGTTAGGGTTTAATGGCTACATAAAGGGAAAACTATGAAAACTTCGAAAATCGAAGATCTGGAGTACCTGGTGACCCTGCTTAGATAACAAAATCATCAAAATAGAACTAGTACTTCCCATTAACTCACAGAGCTGAAATTTGGTACAGAGTCAGGGTTTAATGGTTACATAAAGGGAAAACTATAATAACTTGGATAATCGAAGATCTGGAGTACCTGGTGACCCTGCTTAGATAACAAAAGAGCCCAGCCAAACTATAAGAGATTGACATACCGCCTTTAAACAATATATATTTAACATGGTGGGCCGCTTCATCCGATGTCAAAAATCGGGGGCACGGTAGTGCCCCGCCAAGTCGAGCGCGCTAGACCAATACAAACAGACATGTTGGTGCACACAAATATTTGTAGGTACTGCCCGGGGATCGAACCCGGAACCCTTGGTGTAGTAGCCGACGTTTCAACCATTACACCCAATGGGTCGTCTAATATTCCTTTCAAGTTTCTACAAAAAGAAGTAAAATCCCACCAAAAACATTCTGTAAAAAATCTAGCCAAGTCTCGATGGAGCTGCTTGATTATCTCTAAAAAGTAATGAAATCAAGACAAAGACGTGCCAAGTCTAAGGTTCCTTACTGCAATTAATTAATTATTATGGTTAATGTTGTGTGACTTGGCCGTTGAACATTCTTTATACGTTAGTGGCTTTATCAAGCCTACAATCGATGGGCTATTGAATCACCGTTTTCCAAGTGGCAAATTTGTACCGTCAATGGGTAGCGGTTCTGGCGACAGATTGGTGCAATGGTGTCATGAAGCACCTAGTTTTGTATCCTTGTGTACTCTTCAACGGCCAAGTCACACAACATCAACCATAATAATTAATTAATTGCAGTAAGGAACCTTAGACTTGGCACGTCTTTGTCTTGATTTCATTACTTTTTAGAGATAATCAAGCAGCTCCATCGAGACTTGGCTAGATTTTTTACAGAATGTTTTTGGTGGGGATAAACATTTACTTCAATGTTTATTTAGTTCCTAACCGGTCCGATATACTAATTTAGTGAACTAAATTTAAATTGTTTCACCAGAGAACGATGGGACAGCAAATGATTTCAGTTTGGTAACAAACAATAATGTATACATTTACAAAATATATACTTATAGATATAAGTATGTTTATCAGTTGTTTAGTACCCTAACTATAAGCTCCTCGCTCAATATAGATAGTGATGAGAGTCTCAGTACATATTTATTTACATATACGTCTACTACTTGAAAGCAGCACCCCAACTGTTACAGGTACTTGGAAACGTGACTTTCATGTGCTACTTTGCCTACTTAAAAAATATGATAAAAAAATCCGGAACACGCACGTCATAGGCAGAGCTAACTGCAATGAGTCGCAGTGACGTTTGCATGCCAAATTTAATTTCGAATACTTTTACCCGTCGTTTAGACGCAAACAGTAGGTGGGAGATGAATAATACATGTCTCACTCATACATCGCTCTGAGTCCCTGGGGCCACGTAAACAGCGGGGCGGGTTGGCTTTCCAATATCTACATATTGCTACGATGGTGCGTGGGTGGGTACTGGTCGAGTGCACTATTGATACCTGTTATATGAGAAAGTGCTCTAGTTTAAGGACCGTGGAGATAGATTGGTGCATTTCGTAAACTACAAGATTGAAAGTGTTTAGACTTGTCATGGTTTTAATTTTAAATTAATATATATAACTAATTATAAATCATCATGATTAGCTCATTTTACGTCCCCACCGAGGGGCATGAGTCTACCCGTAAAGGGAGGCCGTAGTCGTCCACGTGGACCCAGTGCGTATTGGCCGACTTCAAGCACATCCTTAGTATCTCTTCGCAGGCGTGCGCTGATTTTCTTACGATGTTTCCTTCACCGTAAGAGCGTCAGATAAACGTACGTTTAATTTATAAAATTCGTAATGAAATTTTGTACGCCGTGGGATTTGACCCTGCACCCTCCAGATCGGAAGCCAACAGTCCACATAAATGAGCCACCGGCGCTCATTTTTCACTTAGCACGCATTCGTTTATGGCACAAAAATATTGACGTGTCATTATAGTAATACTGTTCTAAGAGATAGTGGTAAGCGCTCTGATTTCGAATTATGCACCTCTTAAACAAGCTCAAAGTTACTCAGCAGTGGTAAGGGCAATGCCGGTGATTTCTCCACGTTTCTCCATTCAAATATGAGAAATCAGAAACTAACTTAAATCTCCGGGCTCGCAAGCTAAACTGGCAATAGGCATAGGACGAAGAACGGTTAACCGTTGAGGGAGAAAAGGGTATTGAGTTGAGATGAAAATAAAAAGTGCCAAACGTCCATTCGCATTTCATAAGATATTTTTGTGCCTTTAATTGACGGATGCAGGCGAATTCGTACAAGCACAGATGAAGAGCATTGAGAGGGGAAGCTGTGTGGCTAAAACTATGATAACGAAATCATGAACTTGGAATTTTATCTAAAACATGTACTATTTTTAAAATAAAAAATAATACAGCTCATATCTCGCACACTTAATGGCCCCGCACTCACGAGGCAATATAAAGCTTTGACGATTTTCTTTTAGAATTCCAAGTGATTCTAAAGTCGTATCTGTATATGGAAGGCGTACGTTCATCTGCCACCGCGCTTTAACTATATCATGAGTATTCACATGTATTTACTTATTCCTTTTCTTATGCGTAAAATATGTAGTAGGATATATAATATATGAAGAATGAGGTAGCGGAGCTGCTATTTTGCTCTTTATTGTGCATGAAAGATACTTTTACTTTACTTTCACTTGGTGGTAGACTCGATACTGAGTCGTCTAGGTAGGTACCACCGCAGTGCCAGATATTGTCTCTGAAAATATGAGTGCAATTCACTTTCATGTTTCGGGATGAGGGCACTGTAGGTGGGCACAATACTTTTCGCGGAGACTGCCTTGCGCTTGTCACCCGAGACGGAAGTTTAATCTCTTATAGCCGGTAATTTTACTAGCTACGAGTACAGTGCCCTCATCCCGAAACACAGAATTCAAACACATATTTCACGGGACGATATCTGGCACTACGGTGGTACCTACCTAGATTACTCAGTACCCAGTCTACCACCTAGTATTTGGTAAGGTTTTTATTTATGATAAAACCGTGTGCAGCGCGTTGTCCCTTCGTAATTTGCCAGCGCCTGCGTTGTGTTACTATTTACGCCGCTCAACTGCGGCGCAATTACCAACTCCGCTGCGGGAAATGTTTCCAACTGATTTTATTGCACATGCAACTGATAAAGCTTTTGTAGTATTCTAGTGCGAGTTGAAGTTTGTTTGGTTGCCCTTTACCCAAATAAAGCGCTTCATATTTCTAAAACTTTCAATTACTACTTCCTTGGTAATGCTTACGGTTATATATATAGTCAATTTTGCATGATTTAATTTTGTATCGATTGTCTTATATCGAAATACAAAGTAACAACGTACAACGCACGCCACGAATTAAAATAATAGTAATGTTTGACGTAAGGGGTCCATGTGTTTACCTTTCGGGACTCAAAGCCGACCTAAAATGCTCGTGGTGTATGGTGTAAGCTGCACTGCAAATTTCTTCCAACATTTTAATGATGCCACTTTAAATTGTGAGGGAACCATGCTTCGGCACGAATAAGCCAACTAGGAGCGCACACCTGGTGATAAGTGATACGCCTGATCATGACAGAGCGGCATTAAGAATACCAAGTACTTCTGATAGACTGTTATTATTCTTCATCAATTCTACGTCCGTCACCCGAGACAACAGGTTTAGGGCTTTCAAACCCAGTAATTTCACTAGCTACAGTGCCTTCATCCCAAAGCACAGAAGTGAGACAACACTGTGAAAGCACGAGACGATATTTGGCACTGCGGTGCTTCCGACCTAGACGACTCATTACCGAGTCTATTACCTAGTAGATGACGATAACAAACAATGGTATCTAAGAAATCCCTCAGAAATGAGGATTTCTAATATGGAAAGTACATTAGGTGTTTCAAACTTTCCCTTTGTTACAGGTAAGTAATAGTTCTGTGATCTCGTTTCGGAACCACAAGTGTAAAAGTGACAGTTGCCACAATATACATTATTCTTTGGCATATTGAAGGTAAATACTTCAATCACAAATGATATCGAAATCTTCCTCTACTCGTAAACCATTCAGTATCAACTCACATACACCCGCACAAGCACACGTGACCAAGATATACATAATTGCTAATCAAAAAACATTGATTTACCAAAAAGTTGCTGTATAACAGTTTGTTCAAGCTTTTCAATGATGCATTAAACCCGCCATCCCTGGTTCCCGCCATCCCTTGAAACAATATTACTATAATGATACGTCTGCATTTTTGTATCATAAAAGCGAAGATATATAACTGTTATACTGTTAAGAGATCTTGGTAAGCTCCGTGGTTTCAAACCACATAGATACGGGTCAGTCAAACTGACTCGCACAAAAGTACTGCAACATTCAAAACTCGTAACGGTAAACAGCTGCCGTTCAAAAATCCATCAAGCCCTATCGAGAGGATCGGGAAAATTCAACAAATAGCTCCAACGAAATTTGCAAGGGTCGGCGTATTGAAGGCGGACCTTCACAGGCTCGCCCAATAGCCTGCTTTCAAAGGAACCTTGTGCCTTTACTATCCCCGACGCTGTTTACAATGCTCGGATGCTATTTATTCCGCTTTGCCTGTGACCGGGGCAAGCGCATACGTATAACAGTATACCAATGTTAGATATTGCAAAACATTCTAGCACATTCCAAACTGGCTTGGTTGGCAACGCACGGATACTTCGAATTAAAACGCGAGCAATGCCGCTAGGAAAAGCTAGTTGTAGTATAAAATTACTGTCCAGAGTAAATAAAGTATTACCTAAATCTAGTCTGAAAAAGACTGGATAATTTAAACCCTCTAAACATAATTTATTCAGCTCTGAATGAACAATTTGTTGCAATAACAAACGTGTTTAAACGGTACATTTTCAAACGGCAAATATCAAAACGGACATGAATATGTAACTAAGCCGCAAAGTGCGATTGTAGTATAAATCACGATCGACATTTGCGTCCGCAGTTCCAGAGGAGCGTCGTCTGATGGATTGCTCTTGTAGTGTGATCAAAATGCAATACGGTGACTTTAGGGATGATGACAATTTTTTTTTCTGTTATTATATCCATGGACCGCATAATAATAGAAACATTAGTAAAAAAATTACTCCGACAACACTAAAACTCACAGAGATTTTCCAATTCTAAAAACACATTAATGGACTTTCCCAAAAATGTATGAAGTACAAATGGCTACCTAGTTATGACGTCACGCATCAGTAATTAGTACGCATAGTTTGTGAATTTTGTACTACAACTATATTAAATGTTGCGTTACTAAACGGTTCATAGCAAAAGTTGCTTTAAATTGTATGTGTTATCCTTTGTTAACAATTTTTTGACAATTAATGTACTTTAAAAATGGACTTGCCCATCTAACTTTGAAGACTAATAAAATTCATAAAACATGAGTTTTCGAGCTGAGAGTAAGCACATCGTTATATTTAACCCAGATTTGTAATAATATGAAATAGTTCTTACGATTTCAGGACCCAGTCATCATGCCTATTATTATTGAACTTCACGTACAGGTAAGTTCGTTTAATCATTAATTGTACTCGGCTTTTGCGTTGCATTAGCAAAGTATACAGACAATACTGCGGGCGTTACTATCTATATAATTTGCTAATCCTGAGGACGCAGCCGAGTATAATTACGATTGAACTTTAAGTACAGGTAAGTTCGTTTAATCATTAATTATTCTTCAATTATCAATTCCTCATTCAACTTGAAAATGCATCATAATAGAAACAGCTCTCTGTCGTATGTTGCGGGAGGATTACAATATGTTTTTAAACTTATGGAAATCCATTCCGAGCTGGCGACATGTCCATAAGAACTCGTCTCGAGACAATCAACGCTGGAGATTACACACGTAACAGAGAAAAAATCGCGCGCAATAACACCCCGCTTAGTCGTCCGGTCACGTCCGGGACGTTGCTTTGGAAGGTACTAGATGGTGCTACCTTTGAAAAATTCTGCTTGATATTAACGTGGCTTTTTAAAATTAGTCTTAGGTCTCTTGTAATTGTCGTGCTTATAAGACACACACACACATTGTGTGTGTGTACACTTACTATCTTGCCCAACCTGTCTATCTTCGTGCGGTTTCCGATGAAAGGGCGATCAAAGTGGCCCAATATTGGTCGCGTTACCAGATTTGACTTGTGGATCCATATAGACTTGATAAGAAGAAAAAGAAGCGTGCTTAGGTCAGTAACAGTATTGACATAAGTTCTTAAAAAACAGTCCTCGATCACATAAACTGTGATGGAAGCAAACAATAGGAAGAATATAAATAAGTAAACTTATTTACAATTTATTACTTACTGATTTGGTTAAAAATCGTTTGACTTTATTGATCTTCAATACAATAATGGCATTGAAATTATTACAGATGTATAAATAACACATTATTACCGTCATGATAATGAAAGTTGGTGCCTCATTGGTATGGTATGGACTGTTACCTTCCGATCAAGAGGATGCAGTTTAAAATCCTGCCACGTACCAATGTCTTTACAAATTTTATAAATTATATGTACTGGTATCCGAGGAAAACTGCGCACGCCTGCGAAGAGATTCAAAGGTTGTGTGTGAAGATGACCGATCCGCACTGGGCCCGCGTGGACGAATACGACTTAAACACCCTATACGGGTAGGCTGGTGCCCGTCGGTGATGACATTTAATGAGTATTGTTGAAGTAGCATCTACTTCCTAACCATCACCTAGTTGGTACAAATGGGCCGGCTCGCCTCGAAACCAGCGTGTGTTTAGTCGAGTAAGTATGATTACCGTTGGCTAAAAATTCCCGCTTCCCCTACTCCATAATACTTCCTTTTCATTGCTTAAGTTTGACTACACGCTCGTAGTTCGTTCAGAGTAACCATTCTCCACGGGTAACGGTATCACTTATCATAGTGAATTATCTAATCGTTTGCCTACCCAAAGAAACACGATATAAAATTTAAACTTTTTAAATAAAAACAATAAATTTTAATAACAAAACACTTCTAAGTCTTTGTAACAGCTCATAAAGGAGCCCAGTGTGTCGCCGCGCGATCTCCAGACAAAATTTATACGCCCTTAGGGAAATTAATATCAGGTGCTGAACTAGGCAGTGGGGCCGCACTGAGGAATTACTAGTGCGCTCTAATCATACTACAGTTCACTGTGACTAAATTAATATCAGGTGCTGAACTAGGCAGTGGGGCCGCACTGAGGAATTACTAGTGCGCTCTAATCATACTACAGTTCACTGTGACTAAATTAATATCAGGTGCTGAACTAGGCAGTGGGGCCGCACTGAGGAATTACTAGTGCGCTCTAATCATACTACAGTTCACTGTGACTAAATTAATATCAGGTGCTGAACTAGGCAGTGGGGCCGCACTGAGGAATTACTAGTGCGCTCTAATCATACTACAGTTCACTGTGACTAAATTAAATTGGGTGAAAGAGAGGCTGTCTTGCAAATGCAGAAGAGATTAATTAAGAATTAATACTTTTAATTACTAAGAGCAGATACAGCTCAGTCAATCATGAACACCGTCCCGCATGGCTCCGGCCTGATCTCCCCATTGCTCTACCGCTCAGGAAGGCCTGAGACTTGAACTGAGCGATATAGGCTAGTTCATTCTGATAGACGGAAAAGAAACAACCAACGCTACCCATCCCTAATCAATTGTAGAGTGATGTCACGTCACTAATATCTCTCTCTTGACATTAGCATTGTACGCGGGAAACAGTTATATTGTAACACTAAGATTTGATCTATTAATAAATGTTATGAAAGTTAAAGAATCATTTAAAAATTTATTGGTTTAATTAGAATTCTGTTTTTGAAAAGGTTTAGTATGGTTTATTTTCAAACATCATCGTCATCAGGCCTAATACATTTTTTCTAACATAAGGCAATATTAAAAGAAGAATGATTGACTGTCAAGATATCAGACTCTAAATAAATCTATCGACAGAATCCTGCTTAAATTAAGACAAGTACCCAGTAATATATTGTCTTCACGCAATCCAGAACATAAACAACTAATAAAACAAGCAATGACAACTTTCAAAATGCATCTGCATCCGTGTTAACGCACTGCGTGGCCACTTTTTGCCCAATTTAACATTGTTCTTGTTAATTTGTCCGTCTTCCCGTGTAGCAGGTTAGCGGGAATTTGCCCGTTTAACCCTCCGTCGGGAAATTAACACCAGGTGCCGGGGCCGCGCAAACTTTGCGTATACCACATACCTAGCGGGTGGACGCGAACGCTGCGGACTTGGGACTTAATGGCGAGTGCGATAGCTGCGATGAAAAAAATACTACATCCTTTGGAAGAAAAGACGGGCAAAGAGAAAATAGTAAGAAAACTTATTGGTTGCAACGACATAGGTCGTGTAATGATAGAGATGACGGCTGTGGGACACTCAGGGCTGGGTAGGGTACCCGGACAGTATAAATATTTGTGTGCATGAACATGTTTGTTTGTAGTGATCCATAGTTCAAGCAAACTCATAGCTTAAATTGGTGCTACATGGCGCTGTTTGGATATCGGGACAAAATTTATTATGGATGTATAAAAAATATAGGAGTGTTTTGCACTTCTTTTTTTGGAGATGAGGG
The DNA here is from genome assembly GCA_019425675.1 of Leucinodes orbonalis. Classification (NCBI taxonomy): domain Eukaryota; kingdom Metazoa; phylum Arthropoda; class Insecta; order Lepidoptera; family Crambidae; genus Leucinodes; species Leucinodes orbonalis. The sequence goes on from PQWD01003234.1 coordinate 112,210, forward strand.
CACTGTAACTAGTAAAATTAACGAGTATAAGAGACGTAACATCTGTCGTCTCGGGTGACGGGTGCAGGGTAGTGTTGACGGAAAATAATAATAATAACTTTATTTAATAATAATTCATGCAACACTGAATGTATTATGGTCAGGCATATCACTTACTTGGTGAACGTACTTATCGTCCCGTCCACTAAACGTCATAAAAAATCTTTTTGTTTATTTTTATACGTAACTGTTTAAATATTAATAAAGTTTGCCGTTTAGTTTTGGTATGTTTAGAATACATTTATTTCTTGCAACTTTAAAAATATTATTTAATTTTATTTAGCCAAGTCCACAGTGTCTATAACAACCGCTACGTCGGGTTGTAGCGGGTACCCGTTGGTTATATTAAGCCTAATTGCTGTTATTTTATATGCTCCAACACAGCGCTATACTGTTTATTAACTTCCCTCCCGATTACCCTCACCGAACCTCTTCAACACAATTACTTTGGCGGACTACGATAACTAGGCCCATGAGCCGTTTTTACGCCTGTAAAATTAATTTCAGATCATATAAGACCAGAGTTATTTTACCAAACTAACAGATTTATAATTCATACATATAGGATGCAAAAATATCAAGTAATTAACAGGTAAACACATCGTGAGTTATATCCAAAACTCAAAATACAACAAAAATGGTGCAGACCTACGTAGAATGAAGCTGTAGAAAGTTCATGTCTTTCCGTTTATTACATATTGTAAGGTTTCTTTTCAGGGGATGTTTAATTGAAGGGAAACACAAGCGTAACGTGATATATACTTATCAAAATACACAAATAAAACAGGGGTTGCATATATATTAATCACTCCAAGGATCGTACGAATTACAAGCGTGAATAATTGCGACTCTCAAACACAAAAATAATTGATTTACCTTTGCATCAGTTTATTTGTCATGTTAACATTATTTTTTAGCAAAAAAATACCGACTTCAACTAAAAAGCAAAAAATATTTTTTCAGCTAGATACTTACAAATTTTTAATATTTTTTTCATAATTTTGAAATTTATGGTCTTCTTCTTAAACAATATTAGTATTCCTATTCTAATACAAAAATTCTGGCGTATCATTTTAGTAATACTGTTTTGAGATGGAGTTAACCCCCCTAAGCGCCACTAGAAATTCTGAACTTCCCATATTAGCCAACGGTTCTACACACTACGTGCCCTGCCCACTGCCTCTTCAGGGTCAGAAAAACCCTGTGGATAAAAAATTTCGTTAACCTTAAACAAAGGTACTATAATCAAATATAATTCACAAAGAGCCATCCTGTTTGAGCGGTGGTAGCTTAATGGCGAGGACAGTTGCCTTCCGATCTGGAGGGTGCAGGTTTAAATCCCGCCACGTACCAGTGTGCTATCGATTTTCGAAATTATATGTACGTTATCCCACGCTCTTGCGGTGAAGGAAAACATCGTCAGGAAACCTGCGGATCGGCGTGCGTACGCCTGCGAAGAGATTCAAAGGTTGTGCGTGAAGTCGGTCAATCCGCAATGGGCCCGCGTGGACTACTAAGGCCCTGTACCCTGTAGGCTCGTGCCTCTCGGTCGGGACGTTTAATTGGCTGATGATAATGAGCCATGCTGTGTGAAGGTATGTGCCATTCATGACGTTTCTTGATAGTTCATAGACAGAATCATCATTGCCAGATCATTTAACCTCCCCACCGAGTAGCAAGAGCCTACTCGTTTAGCTTAGTCGTCCACGTGGGCCTAGTGCGGGTTGCACGACTTAACGCACAACCTTTGAATCTCTTCGTAGGCGTGTTTAGGTTTCCGCACAATTTTTTCCTTCAACGTAAGAGCGTCGGATAACGTACATACAATTTGGAAAATTCGAATAGATATTGGTACGTGGCGGGATTTGAACCTCATAAAATTGTAAAAATACTGTCTGAATCTGGGGGGGCACGGCAGTGCCCCCGCCAAGTCGAGCGCGAAGCAAACACTGCCGTACCATCCTTTACAGGATCCATTTCGCCGCATTTTCAGGCCCCGATTTGAGAACCTTTGGATAATACCAGAGCGCTGAAATTTTCGTCATCTAGTAAGATATAATAACTTATTTTAAATCCAAAATTTCAAGTCTGTAGGTCATTTAGTTCCGATGCTAAGCGAAAGCAAAGTTTCGCATTTTCGACAGACACTCACTCACTCACTCACTCATGATCATCAAAATAGAACTAGTACTTCCCATTAACTCAGAAAGCTGAAATTCGGTACAGAGTTAGGGTTTAATGGCTATATAAAGGGAAAACTATGAAAACTTCGAAAATCGAAGATCTGGAGTACCTGGTGACCCTGCTTAGATAACAAAATCATCAAAATAGAACTAGTACTTCCCATTAACTCACAGAGCTGAAATTTGGTACAGAGTCAGGGTTTAATGGTTACATAAAGGGAAAACTATAATAACTTGGATAATCGAAGATCTGGAGTACCTGGTGACCCTGCTTAGATAACAAAAGAGCCCAGCCAAACTATAAGAGATTGACATACCGCCTTTAAACAATATATATTTAACATGGTGGGCCGCTTCATCCGATGTCAAAAATCGGGTAGTGCCCCCGCCAAGTCGAGCGCGCTAGACCAATACAAACAGACATGTTGGTGCACACAAATATTTGTAGGTACTGCCCGGGGATCGAACCCGGAACCCTTGGTGTAGTAGCCGACGTTTCAACCATTACACCCAATGGGTCGTCTAATATTCCTTTCAAGTTTCTACAAAAAGAAGTAAAATCCCACCAAAAACATTCTGTAAAAAATCTAGCCAAGTCTCGATGGAGCTGCTTGATTATCTCTAAAAAGTAATGAAATCAAGACAAAGACGTGCCAAGTCTAAGGTTCCTTACTGCAATTAATTAATTATTATGGTTAATGTTGTGTGACTTGGCCGTTGAACATTCTTTATACGTTAGTGGCTTTATCAAGCCTACAATCGATGGGCTATTGAATCACCGTTTTCCAAGTGGCAAATTTGTACCGTCAATGGTAGCGGTTCTGGCGACAGATTGGTGCAATGGTGTCATGAAGCACCTAGTTTTGTATCCTTGTGTACTCTTCAACGGCCAATTCACACAACATCAACCATAATAATTAATTAATTGCAGTAAGGAACCTTAGACTTGGCACGTCTTTGTCTTGATTTCATTACTTTTTAGAGATAATCAAGCAGCTCCATCGAGACTTGGCTAGATTTTTTACAGAATGTTTTTGGTGGGATATTATTTACAAATTTTCATTCGTGTACTCAACTCGTGTGTGTAAACAACTCGATTCGTCTAGCACAAGAAAAAACTATACTTTGGCTATAAAGTATTTACGGCGATGACGTTCTATAAAACAGCCAGCTATAGCACTCACTTGAAAACAGTCTAAGTAATAAAAAGATAACTGTGCCGTTGAATGAAATTCATACCCGGGTTTATCATGAATGACGTAAAATATATGTTTACAACTAAAAACATGCATTAGTACATAATGACATCGACAATAGGCATGAGACTGCGGTCCTGAATTCGTAAGAACTATTTCATATTATTACAAATCTGGGTTAAATATAACGATGTGCTTACTCTCAGCTCGAAAACTCATGTTTATGAACTTTATTAGTCTTCAAAGTTAGATGGCAAATTAATTGTCAAAATTTGTTTACAAAAGGATAACACATACAATTAAAGCAACTTTTGCTATGAAACCGTTTTAGTAAACGCAACATCCATACTAATATTATAAATTGAAAGTATCTGTCTGTCTGTCTGTCTGTCTGTTTGTTACGCTTTCACGCCTAAACGGCTGAACGGATTTATTGAAACTTTGGTATGTGACAGTAGTAACTAGAATAGGTTTTAGGCTACTTTTATTTCCGTTTTCACCCCCCACTCCCCTAAAATGGGGGTTGGAAGTTTGTATGGAACATCCTGCAATTTTGGTAGTACGGACGCTGAAATTGGTATGCGGATTATATGTCACAAAAGAAAAATATGGCATATTTTTTTTTTCAAAAACCACCCCTAAACTCTTTAAATAGGGGAGGAAGTGTCATATTCGGTTTTTCGCAGTTTTAAGGTAGATTTATTGAAACTTGGTATGTTGGTAGTAGGTAACTAGAATAGGTTTAGGCTACTTTTTGTCCCGTTTTCACCCCCACTTCCCTAAAATGGGGGTTGGAAGTTTATGAAACATTCCGCAATTGTTGTAGTACGACGCTGAAATTTGGTATGCGGACTATATGTCAGAAACGAAAAGAATATGGCATATATTTTTTCAAAAATCCACCCCAAACCCTTCAAATAGGGGAGGAAGTATCATATCCAAGTTTTTAAGGTAGATTTATTGAAAGTTGGTATGTTGATAGACGGTAACCTTGGATATATATATATATTAATACACACACACACCACACACACACACATATATATATATATATATTATTCTGTTTTTGTTACCAAGTGGATGCTCCACTTTCCTGATAACGAAAACAGAATAATTTGTCATCCCGAATTTAACGCGGGCGAAGCCGCGGGCAAAAGCTAGTTTAATATAGTTGTAGAACAAAATTCACAAACTAAGCGTACTTATTACTGATGCGTGACGTCATAACTAGGTAGCCATTTGTATGAATCGTTTTTGGGAAAGTCCATTAATGGGTTTTTAGAATTGGAAAATCTCTGTGAGTTTTAATGTTAACGGAGTAATTTTTTACCAATGTTTCAATTATTATGCGGTCCATCGATATAATAACAGAAAAAAATTGTCATCATCCCTATTGCTTGTGTGCTGTGGAACAACCATAGATTTTTTTTTTGGGTGTATTTTTCCGTCGATGAATCGAGCGGGTAACTATCAACTGCACTTTAATGTCATGTTAATATTTAATCATGCTGTGTATGCTATTTATAAATTACCATTTAGTGCATTTTTTTTGTTAAGCTCTTTTTAATTCAAATTTTCTTGCCGGCTCTTGTCGAAGATCCTACTATATAAGTAGGTAATATAAAAAAAAATGACAACCCATTTGGTGCAATGGCTGAGACGTCGGCTACTGCATCGAGGGTTCTGGGTTCGATCCCCAGGCAGTACATACATTCGTGTGCATGAACATGTCTGTTTGTATTGGTCTGGGTGTTTTCTATGTATAATATGTATGCATTTACAAAAAAAAGTGTATAAGTATGTTTATCAGTTGTTTAACATCCGTAATATAAGTTTCACGCTTAACTTGGGGCCAGATGGCGCTGTGTGAATATGAATGGATATTAATTTATTTATAATAATGACAATTACGGTGAAGGAAAACATCGTGAGGAAACCTTCATGCACGCCTGCGAAAAGATTCGAAGGTTGTGTGTGAAGTCGTCCAATCCGCACTGGGCCCGCGTGGACGACTAAGGCCTAATCACCCTATACGGGTAGGCTTGTGCCCCTCGGTGGGGACGTTTAATAAGCTGACGATGATGAATGACAATTGACGATTTCCGCCATGTAAATATAACCAACTGGTTTGCTACACACTATTGTAAAACCCCTAACAATCAAACCATACATTTTAAACTAAAGTCAAAGCTGTACTCTACTGCAAAGTTCGCCTATGAAGTGGTTTAATTAAGTATCCGTTACTTAATAGTGACATGAGACACTAGCGCGATTATTCCTGAACCGGCCAACTTGTTCAATTAGTTTTGGCACAGCCGAATTCACTAACTTCCAAAGGAGTTTTGAAGACTTCTTGATCTTTAATTGCTTTTATAATGTGAACTATTAACGAAGGAGTGACAAGAAGTATTTTAATTTTATATTATGAATGAGTTTGGGTTCGAAGGAGACAGTTTAAGGGTTGAGTTTTAATAAGATTTTGTTTGTATGAGAATGAAATAATATATTAATTTTATTTCTTGGAAAATAAAATCAAATAAATATAAATGCCAGAGACAATGACATAGCATCAACTAGGATCAATTTAGAGCTAGTAGAACGTGTAAGTATGACGCTCCCTACTTATTTTCTTGTCAAATTCAAGCTATAACTATGAACTTGCTCTCATTTTATTTTATTAGTATCCTATTCAACCTATCGCAGTCCACTGCTGGACATAGGTCTCCCCCTTTTTGCGCCAGATATCCCGGTCCTCCGCTTTTCTCATCCAGTATCCACCAGTAACCTTTCGCAAGTCGTCGGTCCATCGGGCCGGAGGGCTTTTTACGCTACGCTTGCCGAGACGCGGTCTCCACTCCAGAACTCGTCTGCTTTAACGGCCATCGGTTCTGCGACATACGTGACCGACCCACTGCCACTTCAACTTGCTGATCCGGCGGGCTATGGCGGTAACTTTAGTTCACTTACGGATAAAATATTTTCTGATCTTATCCCTAAGAGAGACCCCGAGCATTGCGCGTTGATTGACTTTGAACTTGTGAACCAATCCCGCAGTCAGTGTCCATGTCTCAGCTGTGTAATTTAGTACTGGTAGGACGCATTGCTCAAAGACTTTTTTCTTTAAGCATTGCGGAATCGTCGACGTGAAGACCTGACGTAACTTGCCGAATGCCGCCCAGCCCAACTGAATCCTCCTACTAGCTTCCCTCTCGAAATTGTGCCGGCCAAGTTGGATCGTTTGGCCCATTATTATTAGTAAAATAAATGACAATAAGCAAGCACACCAAGCCTACATATTTTAGTACCAGTCGATAAAATATGCAAGCACACCAAGCCTACAAATTTTAATACTAGTCGATTAAACACGATCAAGCATTTATTGAAGCAGATTACTCACAATCGCTATACTCGTGTTCCCCGTATCGTATTGTGTATTGTTAGCCAACAAACTCGATCATATTAGTTAAGACAATCAAACCTGAACAACAGGGCCGTAAGCTGTAACGTAAATGTTCGTATCAGAGCCATCAAGCGTTGCCACGGGGGCATTTGCCGGCCATCTCGACTACAATGGCCCGGGTTCCCTCGGGACCAAACTGCCGGTAAGGCTGCGGCCGCATTGCAAGAGTCAAGGCTAAAGCGACTAGCGGGGATGTAATTCATTTAGAAATCGCTGAGTAACACGGTAAATGTGGTTAAAAAAATGGGAAGGTCTATTTAACTGTATAGTCCTGGTCTAGTGGGTATAACGTTCGGTTGCGTGATCCGGAGGCAATGGGTTCGAATTCCGCGGGGAAACACCATTTTGTGCGATTCTTCCTAGTTTGGTTAGATCATTGCAGGCTGAGCGTCGGTGGCTCAATGGTGTGGACTGTCGCCTTCCTACCGGGAGGGCTGAGGTTTAAATCCCGACACGTACCAATGTGTTTTCGAATTTTCGAAAATATATGTACGTTATCCGATGCTCTTACGGTGAAGGAAAGCATCGTGAGGAAACCTTCATGCACGCCTGCGAAGAGATTCAAAGGTTGTGTGTGAAGTCGTCCAATCCGCACTGGGCCCGCGTGGACGACTATGGCCTAATCACCCTATACGGGTAGGCTCGTGACCCTCGGTGGGGACGTTTAATGAGCTGATGATGATGATGATGATGATTGCAGGCTGAAATAGCTGACGGTCCCGGTTACAATCGTAGGATCGTAATCGTTAACACTCAAGTCGGATTGGGATCTTGTGATGGGTTACGGTCCAATCCCCCATAGCTTTTCAGTATGGGAAGGCCTGTGCACTGGAGGGAGGTGTTATAGGCTGACGATTATGATGATGACCCGTGGTACAGAAGATTTCGGGTTTAATAAAAAAAACCAAGGTAAATAAGTATAAATGTAAGTGAACTTGTGTGTTTTTAGGAATACAAACGAAAAATTTGGTTTCAAATATTTTAGTCTCGCATTTACGGATAGTTACTTCGAACGAATACGAAAAAAACTAAATAATTCACAACCGCTCCCTCTCACCAATGCAAACGCAGCCAAACCCCAGGCAATAAATGAATGGCAATCGCGAAGAGATTATAGCGATTGAGAAGGGCCGAAGTTCGCCGCTTAGCGAGGTCTCCCGAATCTGTGCGCCGACTACTCGTAGCGGTAAGGGCGCGCCCTTGAATCACACCATTGCGTGGCGATAGAGCTTTGATTGGTGCCGGGTCGTTGTCTTCGATGAGTGTTATTACCACATCATTTGATTTTATTCAGTAAATAAATATTTATAGACATAAACACATCAAGCAAGAAGTTAGGGTACTTAGTTTTTTGTAGAGGTACTTGATAAAATTAGATTTAGTTCAGAAATTTATAAATCAAATCCACACATACAAACACAGCACCTTAAGCAAGGAGCTGAGCACTAAACACTGATATTGATAAGCATACATTTATATGTTTTTTATTTATGTAACAATAAAATACATAGAAACACCTAGACAAACAAACTCATGCACACTAATGTCTTAACTTCACAGGGATCAAATACCTTGTGTGATATTTTTTTTTTAGTTTTGAAATGTAAATAGAAGAAAGATTGTATTAAGAGATATCTTTGAAATTTTACGGATTTCCCCATTTTGGAAATAAAAGGCACCTTGAACAATTCCTTCCAATTACCAAAAATGTTTTAAATAAAAAAAATGCGACCATTCAAAAATGCGTCAGTTCTGTCGACCCCTTTACTGCGCCATTGGAATTCTATCACCAACGCGTAATCAAAGTCATAATTACGCAATCAAACTAATTTGCACCTAATAACGTGAGTCGTATAAACCGAAATGGAGTTAAATAATTAGCGGACGAGGCGGGGGGAGGGAGGCTGCATGATTGACAAACTGAGCAGCCGAGTAATTAGTTCACTGAGTACACTCGACATGTGGCTTGCACTTACACCGATGTTTGTCTACACAGTCAAATCTTCATTATACTCGTACAGTGTAAATATTGGTTCCTATTTATCCCCTTGTCTGTTACGACATCTCCAGGAGATGTCTGACAACAGATTCAATAGTAGGTATACAGTTTAGATAGGTCTTATATAGATATCTTTGTTCTTCCTTTTCTACCTATAGCAGTGCACTGTTGCATATATGTAGGTATCCTTAATGTTCTGCCTGATACCAATCTTTTGCTTTACACATCCAGCCTCAACCAACAAAATTTCATAATTTGGCAGTCTGTGCCCAAAAAGTCGTCTCACGTAACGTTTTCCAAGACGCAGTCTCAAAAAAATTTGGTCCAGTACTAGCCAAGTTTAATAATAAATAAATAGTTTGGTCGGAGTAAACGTTTACTTTTGCACAACCAAGAAGTACGCCACCGACGTATAATTGTTATTACATGACATGGTTATTGAACATCCAGATACACGCCAGGTCGTCGTCAAGGTTCATTTATGCTGTTCAGCATCTCTGCAAGTTCTTTCGATAACTCTGTAACCATTAAAATATCGTCAGCCAAAACGTACATGTGAAAAACGTACATGTGAAATATACTCTGCATTGACATTGACGTATTGTTTAGTTCTTCAGGGTCTTAATGAGGTTCCTTTTTATTTTATAGGGAGCAAACGAGTTAGAGAGTCACCTGATGGATATTGATTATCTCCGCCCATGAACAACGAAGACACCAGAAGTGTCACCGGTGCGTTGCTTGTTTTAGGAAGGAATACGCTTTCCTCCATTACATTTGAAAACACGTGGAAAATATAAACGCAATTTGTTTGTCATCTTTGCAGCTTCACCAGGATATATAGATTACGGTGTGATTGGAAGAATTTCAGTTCGTCAGCGCACACGCGTCGCCGGCACAAATCGCTCGCTTTGCATACATCGTGGTGCACCGGGCTTCTTCCAACGTCTACATTATTGCATAATCGCTGATTTATTTACATAGCCGGCAGGGCTGCAAATGAATAATGGAGTGGCTTGTTTACATTTGCCTGTATTAGTCGGTTTTGTTTACTTTAACGGTTGAGTTTATATATATGTTATGATTATGATCAAAGGAGAATCTTTACCTTCATCGCTTTGTTAGATGAATCTTCGTCTTTATTGCTATGACTAAGAGTGCCCTCAAAGGTCATTTGATCTTTATCGATCCTCTCTTTCTATTCATACTACTTATTCCGAACCGGTGGTAGAGTCACAAAAATATGATAATAATAACAATTGACGATTCAAAAGTATCTGTGACAGATTTCTTTGAATAAAGATATTTTTCATTCTTCTTCTTTAGATACTCGTATTTCCCATTTTGCACCAGATATCTACTAGGTCCAAAATTTTAATACCGAACAAAAAGTTATTTATTTCTGGCAAGATTTTTACGATGATAGAAAACATCGTAAGGAAACCTGCGGACGCCTACAAAGTGGTTCAAATGTTATGCGTGAACGACAAAGGCCTATAAATCCTATAAGGGTAGGCTCTATGTAATGTTACTCTAATTTTATTTATATGTACAGATTGCCTTAACATACTGACACCGCACCCTAAGCCAAGCTATGAGTTGTGCTTTTAAAACCACGGCGTTGAGAATCAAGTTTTTAAGAATTTAATGCTGAAATGCATTTTCCGGTGAAGCTAAATGCACTTGATGAGAAAAGTGCAGGACTGTCATGTCAGAATAGGGGAGAAATAGGTCTTCCGTCGATGTAGATTCAGTAGTGCATTGCGACTTATCGCTGCAAGAGAACAATGTTCTAGAAAAGCTTATAAAATAAAAAAATCTTTTACATAACGTCCAACAGTATCTTACGCCGCTTTGCGTGTTATTACGTAGATACTCGTGAACACAAACGAGATAATAATTTCGTGTTCTTTCTTTTGCTGGCGAAAATTAACTTTCACGACAAATTGAGTAACGCGGATGTTGTGAGAGGGATATTAAATTACATTTGCGATGTGGAGCATTTACACAATATAATGCTCGTGAATTTGTCCAAAGTGATAAATATATCTGCGAAACATTATTATCAACCATACAATTAAATATAATTTCGAAAATTAATTAATGTACGTTATCCGACGCTCTTACGGTGAAGGAAAACATCGTGAAGAAACCTTCATTCACGCCTGCGAAGTGATTCAAAGGTTGTGCGTGAAGTCGTTCAATCCGCACTGGGCCCGCGTGGACGACTAAGGCATAAGCACCCTATACGGGTAGGCTCGTGACCCTCGGTGGGGACGTTTAATGAGCTGATGATGATGATGATGATACAATTAAACATAATTTTGAAAATTTTAAAAGACATGAGTATTTGGCGGGAACACAGACATCCGAATATAGGTACAATCTGTATTGGGAAATCTGTGGGCGGGAACCTACACTCTTCAGCTTCATCCCGGCGAATTAGTGTAAATAACGCTCTTTACATTTAAATTACGTCCGAAAATATAAAGATTTTAATCTTTAACACCAGGGTCTGTTTGTTCACGTCTTTATCCACAGGTAATGCAAAATATTGTACAGTGGCCATTACACATGCTTAGATCTTTCACTATTGACGATTATTTCTTGTCAACATGTCAAAACCACTGAAGCGCTTTTTCCAAGAATCAAAATTGTTTTCTGTGGTAGTTTCAGTGTTTTTGACTTTATTGTTTTGTGTAAATTTTTGACGTTCATAAGTGCTTGTTTAGTGTTATTTGAATAAATGGTTTTTAAACTTTATTTTCTTATCAGTATTTAAACGTATTCTTTTATCACTATTCAACTATTTTTTTAGAAATCCCAATTTTCTTAGTGTTTTAAAATGTATGCATTGTTAGGACGCACGTTCAAAGTTATACCTGGTTTTTGGTGACAGCTGTCAGCGGTATCAAGCTAAGTTGAGGCAACTATAAATAGGTCTTAAGAAGACCTATTTGGTTTGAGAAACTTTGACGTCAGGGTCTGATTTATTAAATTATCTTAATATACCTACTCGACGTTTAAAGTACATAAATCAAGCCATTTCTTTTTCGATTTGTTTATAGCCAACCTAATAGATTTCCAAAGCCACGAGAAAAGGAACGTAGAATAATATTTTCACCTGCGAAACATATTCTTATTTTACTAATATTTTTCATTGCAATCCTCGCCTCCACAGAAACTTCGTCACGGCTCCTTTCCTTTCGCATCGTAAACACAAAATCTTTTTCGGGATCTGCCAAAACTTTCTGAATTTTCTTCGTTCAAACTTTCCATGCACTAGGAGGGAATGCACTCAGCAGTTATTTGAATAGAAAAGGCATCCATATCAGATAAGTTAATTTCGCTATGAATTGGGCACTTTACCCGCTCCTATATTTACCCAATTAGGGAGGTGTGCCTGCAACTGGAAAGTTCCACGCGAAGTTTGCCCGCTACAGCCTGCTTTGAGTTCGCGTTTCAGTTACTAAGTGTGAGTTATGAGCTTAGCGCGGATCTTAACAATTTCATTAGTATTAATACGCCGTTAGAGAGTTGCAGCAAGCAAACGATATATTAACCGTGCAACACTGGGTTTGTCCTATGTTGCATTTGAAATATCAACAACTTGGCGCAAATAAATTATTATACCAAAGTTTGGCGATTAGTAAAATGGAACGTTTTTGTCTAATTTGTCTTTGATTTAAGTACAGTTAAATTTTAGTATAGTCTCCAGGATTTTTTTCCTAGAACTTGTAAAAGGCTAGTTTATAAGACTGTTCTGATATCTAGTGACGAAATCAAGGCTAGATCAGAATTACGACTAATTTTATTATTACAATTACAATAAAATGTATGTATGTGTAGTTTTATGTATAGTCAAAATGGATATCTTACTCGTTACGTGTCGTCATAGTTTTAAAATTGTTACTTTCGCTCACGAAACATTTTTGACATAATAATATTTAGTTGAGCTAAAATAAGAAAAGCGGAGGATCGGAATATTCAGTGCAAAATGGGAACTATAAGACTTATGTTCAGCAGCGGACTACGATAAGTTGAATAGGATAGAAGCTAAAATTTAATAAACCTTATTCACATTCTAAATCTGCTGCTAATAAAAGTATTTGTCGGCTATAGGTTTGAGTTTTGTGAAAAAGTACTGATTTGGACTAACAAACTAATTTTCAGTATTCACTCAATCACAACTACAAAAAGTACGTTAAACGTTAATATAAACATATATAACGTGATCCCTTTTTAATCTATTTAAGTAAAGATCAAGTCTCGTATTGGAATACGGGCCTAAGTGACATTTCCAACAAAATGGGTCCTCTCTAGTTCCCGCCTTCTCTTGTGCATTACCCCATACGCCTGTTGCCCGCTTTCCTCGACGGAGACAAGTTTTATTGCAAGTTGCAGTAAGTCAACTGCGCCCACGTCGCCGACGCACTCGTCAACCGTATGCTTCTTGCACACATTGGCTTGCACATCGATCAAATTGAAACTAAATTTTGAAACGTCAATTTCAGTTCAATTCTTTCATCTTCTTTGTTAATGTTTAACCCTCTGACCGCCGATGATGCTTTAAGGCACCACACACAATAGATTATAAAGTGTCTGGATTCCTGGCGTTCAATCAGTTAAACTCTTTTTTTGATCGAAGTTTATCTTTAATAGATGATTTTGAAAATTTGCTGGTTATTATTAAAAATCTTCAATTAATCTAACGTGTGATTAATATGCATTAATCGAGTCTTCATGTTTTTCCACACCATTGAGCCACCGACGCTCTATTTTACTAAGAAAGAACGACGATTTGACATAGCATCCAAAGAAATTATAGAATGGTTCTTTATTTAATTTGCGATAATAACCAGCTGCTAATCCATCGAGCTCTTTTTACAAGCTTTTATTTAACTTGCAATGTATATTTATTCAGGTGGAATCTTAAAATTTTAAGACACTTGCTCTCAACCCATTGAGCTAAAATTTGGTATGCACGTTCAGTTTTTTAATATTCAAATTTCATGACATATAAAGTTTAATTGTATTTTTTTCTTTTTAGAGCTTTAAATAAAAGCTTGCTATTAAAAAGGTTTTTAACCTAAATTTTTGTTATTGTTTTGCCAATAATTTTAATCCCTGTCATGCCCTTCCTCCCTCCTCTCTTACTCTTACCTGCCTCTTCCGTCTAAAACACAGCTCAAAATAAAACTGCGATACTGAATAACGCGTGTTTAGATTTTTAAGGTATATCCAATGGCTATATCACTTTTCCCGCAAATATCATTGCGTACATCTTTAAGGAATTCCATTTAATCTACTTCTGAGGGCAATATGATTGTGGCGAACGTACGTGTCCGGCCCGTTAATCTATCAAGCGACCAGATCTCCGATTCCGTTAATATTAAAATTATCACATTTTAGGACAGGATCGTCATTGTGTGTCAATGATACAATTTTGCTATCTTTAGTTTTGTTTTATAGTAGATTTTAATTGATAACACTAAAGACAATTCATTCTACTATATAATTAAAATTTTAAACCGTTAATGTTGAAGTTGTGCAGGAATAACAAATTTACAGTTGGATTGTAAAGAGTAGTAATGTCAAGTAAGTTAGTAGAATTGAAGCCCAGCTCTAGCCACTCTATGAAATTGCCTGTTTTTTATATCATTTTGTTTGTTTAGTAAAGGTGACGGGTGTACTCATCTTGTGGGCGAGTTTGTTGATTATTTATGTAACGAGTTAGGACGGCTTCTTTCGGATGATTTGCAAGAATAGTTTGAAAGTGAATACACTTAGTTATTTGTCCTTATTTTTATCTGTGGCGAGATTTGGATGCAAGAATTCACGTGGGCCCAATTCCATTGTTGGGTTTTTACGACTGTCATCCTTAGTTGTCGAGCCTTCTGAATACTCGAGATACTATTTTTGGTTAGCCATCCGATGCCGTGGGTTGTTGCCTTCCGATCTGGAGGTTTAAATTCAAATCCCGCCAAGTAACAATGTATTTTCGAAGAGAATCGTCGTGAGGAAACCTACGCACGCCTGCGAAAAGTTTCAAAGGTTATGCGTGATGTCGGCCAACCCGCACAGAGCCCGCGTGGACGACTAAGGCCTACACACCCTTTACGGGTAGGCATGAGCCTACCCGTAAAGGGTGTGTAGGCCACTGTGTATCATCCACTGAGCATGAGCTCAGTGGATGATAATGAGCTGATTATGATGATGACCCATCCCATAAATGACCATTTCGATAGTTGCTTAACTTATGTGATCGTTAACAAAATGCATAACCCGCTACGCTATCAAAACCCCGAAAATAGATCGCTAATGTCGTAGTAAGGAATTATAGAAAAATGTCGTTGTAATAGAAAGGAAGACATAATACCGTGGCTTTGAAAGCTCATACCTCAAAGAGCGTGAAGTTATAAAAAAGTTAGGTGACGTCTTTCGAACATAGTCGTCGATATTCTTACAAAATGGGGTTAGCTCGTGGAACGAAGTGAGAATACGTAATACAAACAAGCTATTTATAGCTAACTTGGGAAAAAATATCTACAAATATAACTGTATTTTCAAGTGTGAACTTTCAAAGACTGAATTTAATACACGATAATAATTGAAATGAATAGGATAAATTTTATGTATCAAGAACACATGTTACATCACCCTATACGGGTAGGCTCTCGTGCCCCTCGGTGGGGACGTTTAATGAGCTGATGATGAAGAACACATGTTAATTATTTTGATCATAAGAATTCCTACGGGCATGAAGGGCATGCCTATCTACTAAAATCCAAAGTAGCAGCGACAGTTTTCGGTCACCCATCAGATCGACAATTTAACAAATTTATCAAGGTCTAGAATATGTACATAATTCTCAATGCTTTGTTGTAGTTCGTGTGAAGGCAACGTTTTTATATCATAAATTGATAAAAACTGTTCTATCAAGTCAATTAAGACTCATAATGTTATTAAATAGTAAAATCAAGTGTTTACTTAATACCAACTTCGTCTAGTTTGGCTCCAAAGTTAGTTTTTTTTATAATTACTTATATTTTATTTTCTCTTTATTTAGGATAACAATACAATTACACACAAGGATATATGTAAGTCTTATCAACTAAGGTTAGAGTCAGTGTGCAACCAGCACCATTATCCACATATTATTACTTATACAAACTTAAAATTACATTCATCAACGTATTCTCGTGCAGATTAGCGAAGGCAAACAAATGATTTTTTTAAAGTATTCGAGGTTTGTCGGTTACTTCACAGTTTGCAACAATTCAGTAAAATCTCAATTGAATCACTTCTTAACCCAAATAAATTTCCTGTATTTACTATGCTCTCTCTTAAATAATTCATAAGTTTACACGAAGTACATCAGCAGCTAAAAACGGCTGAATTTAACATACAAGTAGTGGCTCGAAAAGCATTTCATAAACCGAATACTAACGTATGAAATCGCAATATCATGCAATTAATATACAGGTGAAACAACCGGAGAACACTTTAAAATTCAACCTTGGCCCGCCGTATACGTATCTTGCAATAGTTGCAAACAAAAACGATCCGTATTACCCCAGTAATAAGATGCTAAGTGGAGCACCCGTGTTGTTTTTAGCGTTTACAAGCGTTTTTAATAATGTGCGGGACATGTAAATTCGGGGGAAGTTTTCCAATAAGAGTTGCAACGCAGTTGGAGTGCGCTTTGCCGTTGCATTACCGTTACGCGGTTCTGTGCCAAATAATTATGACAATTTCTCATTTCGGACCTAATTGGAAGTTAGGAAATAACTTTGGAATGTAAACGTACCCAGAGTAATCATTAGGGGGAAGAGGGGATAACAGGACTGCCTCCGTAGTCGTAGGGGATCGTGGGATCGAATCCCACGGGAAACCGGTGTGTTTAGGCCATTACAGGCTGAAATAGCAGATTATCCGAAAATAAAGATTATTCCGTGCATCGTAGGGCACGTTAAGCCGTCGGTCCCGGCTGCAATTTTAGGATCATCGTTAACACCGACCAAACCGGATTAGACCCGTGTGTTGGTTTCCGGCCCAATTTCCCCAAAGTTGAAGAGTGGGATGGCCAATTCCTTACAGTAAGACGATACAGGTTGATGATAATTGGGGAAGGATTTTGTTCTCCAGAAAATGTTAGATCGCTAGAGCTCCATTAGCTTACTGCTCTCCCACTAGCGCCACAACTAGGCCTGTTACAAATAAAAGCCACATGATGCCCACTGCTGAATATAGGCCCTCCCCCAATAATTTCCACTCTAAACGTTCGGAAGCTATTTGCATCCTACGGCCACCCATAACTTACCTCAAGGGAGCTACCGCACCAGGAAAGACTAAGTAATATTAATGTAACACTGTTTTAAGAGATGGCGGTAATCTCCCAGATTATCTGTCAATCTTGTGAGCGGCCGTCCCACGCTGTGCTTGCCGGAAGCGGTTTCCATTCGAGAATCTTTAAAACAAAAACATTATTTTAACGAAATAAAACCACCACCTATATAAACATTAAATATTTTCCTATTCAACCTATTGCAGTCCACTGCTGGATATAGGTCTCCCACTCTTGCGCCAGATATCCCGGTCCTCCGCTTTTATTATCCAACCTCCACCAGCGACCTTTCGTCGTCGGTCTATCGTGCCGGAGGGCGTCGTACGCTATTTAAATATTTTCATATAAAACATAATATGCTCACGTCTATACAATTGACCCAAGGCAAATATTATTTAATTTTGTATGATAGCGTCGCTATATACCCGACATAACCGAGAGGAGATACCCTCGCGAATATTCCCGTATGAATACTGATGCACTATTTGCATATCGAGCAGCTGAATTTAAGAATAACAAGAGCATGAATTATTAAAAGTTGCTTTGGAGTAAAGCGACGGAATAAGGTTTAGTGGACAAAGCCTGGCTAAATTAGGATGTGTTTTGCGACCTTAATCGTAGACAGTTTTGAATATAGGAGTATTATTGCTGGGTTTTAGGGTGAAAAAAGAAGATAGAGATGTTACAAGTTAGTAATTATCATTATGTTAACACATTTGTAGAATAAACATGTAAAAAACATTACACAATAAATTATTAAATATTAAAAAAAACAATGAATAGTCAAATCGGTTTATTAAAATACACGATCTCCAAAATTTATAACATTTCTAGTTTACAATATATATTGTTACGAGCTGGGGGTTCAGGATAAATTATTGCCAAACACGAAGAAAACACGGTAACACACTTTATTAATTAACCAATATTAATTACACAAAAAACACTAATTACACTTACACTCGTACTAATTAATCAATTAACGCACGCACTAAAATCCGTAATTAACACTGCACACTATAACACAACACTTTCCGCACACACACGTAATAATCACTCGTTAACTCTTCACACTATTATATCACACTCGACGATCCCTTAGATATCGCTGTATCACTCGCTTCTTCCTTGTAGTCGCAGGTATTTCGCTCTTCGTTCGCTCTTGAGTAGAACACATAGATTTAAATATACAAGATAAGCAACTTGCGCGTCCACACGTTGCCACCGCACATATGTCCACAAGCATATACCCGGGTTGCATCAAATCAGTACTCAGTAATATGTCAACAGAGTTAAACCTAACGACGCGCGGTGAAAAAATACTCTAAAATGGTGTAACGTGTAGGAAAAGAATTCATTTGAAGGCTACAAAAACATAATAAAGCCATCTTTATTACTTTTCAAACGTAGGTTTCTAATGCTTATAATTAAATTAACGTAAAATCTGTAAAAACTAAAATTACGTTTCAAATATTGCGTTTAAGGATCAGTGTTACCACTAAAAATCAAATCTGGTTTGCACACTATTGTGGAAAAAAATTGTAACAATAAATATATGAAAATAATGTTTTCTGTTTTCACGTTTATTAACCTCAATGGTTTTCACAAATTATAATATTATCATATATTGACTGCAATGTGAAAAATGCATCAAATCTTTATTGTCTATTATTTTTTTGTTAGTGACCAATAGTCTGCATACCAATGTTTAGCTATGTACTTTAAAATTGTGGAATGTTTCATAAAAACTTCCACCCCTTTCAGGGTAGTGGAGGTTAGAATAAGACAAAAAGTAGCTTATGTCCGTCTCTAGGTTTCCATCAATCATCATGACAGATTTCATAAAACTCCGTTCAGCCATTGAGGCGTGAAAGCGTAACCAAAAGAGTTACTTTCGCATTTATTATTTTATTTTAATGGATTGCAGCAAAATAATAATATTATGTCTACTGTTTAAATAATGATTTTTTTCAGCAACGTATGCCTTTTTTTAAACATAAACAATACTGATCCACTATCCTAAATAGCAATATAATAATTTACACATACTAACAAAACAATATCGAAATGATTTTTAATGACTAATTTATCATTATTAATAATATGTTTATTTTATTTATATTTTTGTGCAAAATGTCTTATGGCTGGCAACACCAACATGAAATTGTATTATTGTGTTTCTGTCTTTGTTCAAAGTTGGCAGCGGTATTGTCTTTGTGCCTTGAGGAAGTGAGACAAATATATTTACATTGCAATCTTTACTGGTTTCAAGGTTACGTCTTCGCAGTTATACAAGTGGTTACACTTTTATCGCCAGGCGCGTATAGTAATTGCTTCTCTATATATGTACCTCAATGGTAGAACACAAGACTGCCGGCGCACCCATCGGTCCGCCTTATATACCTGTCCGGCCGCTGAGCTCGAAGCGTCGACGTCATTCTACATAGTTCGCGAAATATCTGGAACATGTTAGACTCTTTGCTATTTGACAATTCGCATGTTATACTCTATGGTGGACTAACGTCACATATTAGCCGCCATATTTAATGTCATTTTAATTACGTCAATTCGTAACAATATCAATAATTTTTTTATTTGTAAAAAAATAATTACAATAAATTTTGACTCATTATAACCTCAATTCTAAAATAATCAATAAAATAAATGTTTTTAAATATTGATATTTATTTATAAAAACAACAATTTCAAAGTATGTACCTTTTCAGTTTAATCGTAATTTGTATTCGTACAAACACACGTATTATGACTAATTACCATAGCAGTAGCAATGCTAATATAACCTAATTAAACTCAAAGTAATTTGCACAAATCCAATGTGAATTCGTAAGCAGAGCGCCATTTAGTACTCGTAGGTAACTTGGCGAAGCGTTAACTTCGCAAAGCGAACGTAACAATGAGAATAAAAATTTCATTCCGTGTAAGACACATTGCAGCGGGGAGAAGTTCCGTGAGCAGCGCACGTGTTGTGACAAGGAGTATTGCAACTGCTCGCCTGCAGTCATGCCAGGCGTCTAGATACAGCCGGACATAGTAAGGGTTTCATTTTTTATATTTATTCTATAGCTCTTACAAGTGTAATCAATAAAAACAGAATTATAAGGTTTGCAATCGACCATGATTAAACCTATTCCATGTTTGTATAATTGCAGAGATCTATCTATCTATTCAACCAATCGCAGTCCACTGCTGGACATAGGTCTCCCCCATTTTGCGCCTGATATCCCGGTCCTCCGCTTTTCTCATCCAGCCTCCACCAGCGAGCTTTCGCAAGTCGTCGGTCAATCGGGCCGGAGGGCGTCCTACGCTACGCTTGCCGAGACGCGGTCGAATTGCAGGGATGAATAAAATAAGTTATTGTTGTATGTTTTCTGAAGACGATGTATGACCGAGTTTTGAGCATAATTAGTATGAAAAAGTTACAGCTAAACAGTTTTGTATTTTTATTGTACATAGTTATCTCACCAAAATATTTTATGTAAAATGTTGCCAAGACGACCACAAGGTTTGCTCTGTGAAAAAAGATAAAATAAGAGATATCTTATAGAGATTCTAAATCCACACGGCCTTACTCTGCCGACCCTTAAATTAACAAATATCAGTAAATATTAAGTGCCTTTGCGCTTTGCTTGGCTCGTCTAGGCTGGGGCACTCTCGTGCCCCAGTTAGCTTTTCTCAGGGCTTCGATTGCGTTAAATTAGGATTAATACGGTTACCCTTTCCTGGTTACGAATACAGGATATTATTTTACGCTCGAGGAAGATCGGTAACTTTAGTTCTCTTACGGATCAAAACATTTCTGATCGTATGACTAAGAGAGACCCCATCATAGCTCGCTCCATTGCGCGTTGAGTGACTTTGAACCAATCCCGCAGTGAGTGTCCATGTCTCAGCTGAGTATGTTAGCACAGGAAGGACACATCGCTTAAAGACTTTCGTCTTTAAGCATTAAGCAAAGAAATAATTTTTAATTAAAGCTTAATAAAACTGCTGTTATAGTGTGTCGATGCAGGAGTAAACGCGGCACAGTGTAGCGGCGACAGGCGCGGCGCGTGCGTGACCGACGCCCGTAAGTATTGCTTTGGCGTTACGCCGTAATGTTTGTCTGTGTTGCACTACTCCGACACGCTTTTTGTTACATCGATATTGTCTGCTTAGTTTTATTGAGCTATTCTATACGTATTTGCGGTTGTATTGCTTCGAAGATTTATTTATGTTGCATTGACTTAGGAACTTCAGAAAGGTACTGCAATGCCAATTTATTAAATAAAACAAAGTTAACGACTAACAACAGACAATATGTGGTTGTTAGTAAAGCTGGTAACTGTGATATATGTCGAAAAAAGGAGGAGGCATAATTTTGAAAATTGAACTGTGATAATTTATTTTGTATGTTATAAAGTGTACAGGTAGGTCAGGACGTTCACCTGATGGTAAGTGATAAGCTTGACCATTGAAGGAGACTAAGAACTGATATTTATTATTCTCCATCGATGCCGCACTGTGCTCGTCATCCGACACAACCGGTTGTTAGGTCTCTTATACCCGGTAATTTTACTAGCTACAGTGTCCTCATCCCGAAACACAAAAGTGCAAAACACTCCTGTTTCACGGAACAATATCTGGCACTGCCGTGCTATCTAAATAGACGACTCAGTACCGAGTCTACCGAGAGAACAGAAGACGATATACATTTAGATTTTATATTGATTTCATCACATTGATGAATTTGTTGACACTTGGTATGGTTCGGAGTCTCTCTAATAAGATCAGAAATGATTTAATCCATAAGAGAACTAAAGTTACCAACATAGCCCGCCGGATCAGCAAGTTGAAGTGGCAGTGGGCTGTTCACGTATGTCGCAGAACCGATGGCTGTTGGAGCAGATGAGTTCTGGAGTGAAGAGCGCGTCTTGGCAAGCGTAGCGTAGGACGCCCTGGATGAGAAAAGCGGAGGACCGAGATATCTGGCGCAAAATGGGGGAGACCTATGTCCAACAGTGGACTGCGATAGGTTGAATAGTAGTAATAGTAGATCCGATGGGCAGACGACTTGCGAAAGCATGCTGCTGAAGGCTTGATGAGGAAATTGAAGAACTAGGATATCACAAATTGATGATAACTTTGAATTTCTGTGAATTGCGACTGATTGCAGCTATTAAAACGTTTTAACTAATTTTACCTACTGTTGTCACTCGACAACATATAGCTGTAAATAATGTTTCTTCTATGGTAGTAACACGCGTTCTGAATATATATCTATAAATATAAAATAAATAAATATCCACTGACATTCACACAGCGCCATCTAGCCCCGAGTTAAGCGTGAAGCCTGTATTATGGGTACTAAACAACGGATAAACGTACTTATATATTTTTTTTGTAAATACATACATATAATACATAGAAAACACCCAGACCATTACAAACAGACTTGTTCATGCACACAAATGTTTGTACTGCCCGGGGATCGAACCCGGAACCTTTGGTGTTGCAGTCGACCTCTCAACCGCAACACTATATGGGTCGTCAAAATATAATTTCAAAAGAACTTTCATTATAATACAAGTACATATTTACTGAGAATGTCTTTCTTTATCCCTTTGCTTAAGAGGCTCAAATTGTTTGGGAGCATTAGAACCAGTTTAGCCCAGGATCTTTAATGTTATCCTTTTCACTTTTATTTTATGCATATAGTAAGTATTACAGTATCATTAAAAAATTTAATAATAGTAGCGTCTTATTTTTTTACATTATTAACAGAGCGTCGGTGGCTCAATGGTTTATACTGTTGTCCTCCTACCAGGCGTGCTGAGGTTCAAATCCCGCCACGTCCCAATGTGTTTTAGAATTTTCGAAATCATATGTACGTTATCCGACACTCTTATGGTGAAGGAAAACATCGTGAGGAAATTCTCACGCACGCTGCGAAGAAATTCAAAGGTTGTGCGTGAAGTCGTCCAATCCGCACTGAGCCTGCGTGGACGACTAAGGCCTAATCACCCTATACGGGTAGGCTCGTGCTCCTCGGTGGAGACGTTGAATGAGCTGATGATGATGATATTACTTATAGCAGAATCCCGCGCTCTCTCAATAAGTGACTCTATAACTATTGATTATATCGAACTATAGTGCATCGCTTTTTATTAAAAATACTGTAATACAAAGAAAATAGTTTCAGGTCTTGAAATTTAAAAACGATGGTGTACAATCGACCTGGAAATAAACGTTTTCAGCAGATAAATATTTTTTTAGGAAAACATAACACAAATGACCTTTTTAAGGAACGTTTCCTTGAAATCTGTTGGAATATAATTTCCACGAACACAATACCAATTCAGATTTATTTTAATATGTATTATTAGGATATTTAAATAATGTTTCATGTTGTTATCCTTAGGAACGGTTGAGTTAAATGTTAATAGCTTTTGGGATTTCTGACCCAAAACGAAACATGCTTGAAATTTGAAAAAAAAAAAACAGACATAAGGAGCTAAAAGGGAATAAAGTTTATTTGGAATTTTAATAAATGCCACAGTGAATATTCCGTAGCACCGAGCGCTTACATAATTATGTCATTTTATTATAATTTTACCATTTTTCTCAGAGATAAACGCAACCGTGGTTATCTCGGCTCGGAATCTCAGGCCTAAAAGCGAAGTGATGCTACAGTTCCAAACACAATTTGAGAAGATAATTGTGTCTCTTTGTGGCATATTATTTCTGTTTCGTAAAATAAAGATAAGCGGAGAGCTCTGTTTTGGGGTTTGTACAATAATTACCTATGTTATGTGGGTGTTCTTACGGTCTAAAGATAATATTGCGTCGAAACCAATTACTAGTTCTGTGTTCCGGAAAAAAAATATCGGCGCTGAACTTAGGCCTGTTATTACTCAAGATGTTACTAAAATTAGACGTTAAGTTCATCTTTACACTTATAAAACTTGACTTGTATTGGTCTGGGTTTTTCGTTTGTAATATCATTCGTCATGAATTGACAAAAAATATGTAAGTATGTTTATCAGTTGTTAAGTGCCTATCATACAAGCTTCACACTTAACTTGGGACTAGATGGCGTTGTGTGAATCTCAGTGGATATTTTTTTTATTTGTAACTAATTAAGCTCTATACGTTATTTTTTTTAATTGATAGATGAATTTGCTGTGAGCATACTTGCTCACAGGAGATAGGTTCAGTCTTTTGAATTTTAAAGTAAAAAAAACATTTCGCCCAGTAATTGAGTACAATAAAGTACAAATTACTGGGCGAAATGTTTTTTTTTTACTTTAAAATTTCAAAAGACTGAACCTATCTCCTGTACGAAGATCCTACTTATCTACTGGGTTGCTAGCCACGTTGTTTATATAAATATATCAAATAGAAAAGTTAACCGCGCTTTACGGTGTCTCTAGAAAAGGAAAAAAATATTGGCACGTGTCAATATTCCAAACATCGATTTCCCATTTGAATAATAAAAGGAAAATATTGTGTTTGTTTGTATATTTATTATCATGTACAATACAAAAAATAAATATATTATTATGTACAGTGACAACATAATTTAACTATGGGCCATAAATACTCCTAGTCTTCCCGTGGCGTGGGTGCTATAAAAGGCGTATGGCGTGGCGTCATGAACGTAGAAAAAATATGGACGGAATTTCACGAATACAGAAAATGTGTCCATGAACTGAAAGCTGCCGTTTTTATCATTTTGATCAATAATTTTCTGAAATATCAAATACAAATTTTAAACTACAAATCAAATTATTCATGTAACTACGAAAAGTAATTCCTGATTTATTTCCTTTTAAGAGCTCTCGATCACTTCGGTTTTTTGACTATGCGAGCCATGTAGGTACTTTTCAATTTTTTACTCGACTCTGTTTACTGGTGTGAGCTAAATGTCTTAATTTTCCATACTAAAACGGGCCGAATTTTGACATACTTTTGTTGATAGCGAAACTCCATCCGTATTTTTTTATACGTCTAAACTAAGCATGTATCCATTATTTCTTAATTCTCTCTTTTTCACTTCTTTCTAACCTCTTCCCTAAAATAAGGGTGGATATATGTATGGCACGTTCGGCAATTTACAAAATAGAGTTTAGAAATTTAATATCTATGCCTCCAATCCCTTAAAAGGGGTGTGAAATTTTATATTAGACTTGTCGCAGTTTTCAAGATAGGAAGCTAAAACTCGATAGAGAGGCTTTTGTAACATCGTCTACATAGATGTATCTAAATTAAAATAATTTTGAGTAATCTTCTGTGTTTTTCATCAAGAAATAGAAACCACGGTACCCCGAACTTTTTATAAGTTAAATAAATAAATATCCACTGACATTCACACAGCGCCATCTAGCCCCGAGTTAAGCGTGAAGCCTGTATTATGGGTACTAAATAACGGATAGACATACTAAATACTTATATATTTTTTTGTAAATCCATACATATTATGCATAGAAAACACCCAGACCATTACAAACAGACATGTTCATGCACACAAATATTTGTACTGCCCGGGGATCGAACCCTTGGTGTTGCAGCCGACGTCTCAACCGCTACACCAACTGGGTCGCCAGTACCAACTGGGCCGCAAGTGGCGACTACTTTGTTGAATGCAAGCGAAGCCGCGGGCAATCGTTAGTTTTATTTAGACTTGTGTAATATTTTAGAATGCAAGGGCGTTTTGTCCGCCGGCTGTGGCCGGTCAGCAACTAAGCCTGGGCTGTAGCAATGTAATCCGCCCGCCCCGACACGGGTCCGACCTCCCAACAGCTGATGTTCGGCCCAACCGGTTTTTATTGAAACGATTGTTACAATTTGAATATTCCAAAACTGTTTTGGAAACTGCCTGTTTGTTTTCAGCATTTTTTTTGTAGGAAGGCAAACAGAGAACTTGTTGGGGTTTCTTGCCGAAGTCTTCTTTATAGAATTACTTTTCTGACCGGGGCTTTTAGATTAATAATAAACTTGATGCACAATCTAACTCAAAAAGTGTACGCGCCAAAATTCTGCCCATCACGTCGGTCGGGCAGAATTTTCATTCATTATCACGTCGTTCGCTACATCTCATAATCACAGAGTAGTGTGCTCGTGCTTTTGAATATGTGCTTTTATTCGATGTTTTTAGTCAAAATAAAAATTAATAATTGTATGTAATAAATATAAAAACCTATCCGTATATGTCCGGCGGCTTGGACATTGTTTGATTGAAGTTTCTTCGTGATTGTAAATATTGTTAGTAACAAGTTTATCTAAGCCGGTGGTTGACAAAAATATTATGAGTTTCAAAATTTAAGGATTCAGGAGTATCTTGTAAAGGCGAAATTGAATAATTTTAGAGTTTGAGGTTGAAACAATTAGACGACCTGATTCACCTGATATCGCGAATTACTGAATGTGACGTGACGGGAAGTCATCAGCGAAAACCAGCCTGCATCAGGAAATAACACACAGCCAAACTCTCCGAAGGAGCTACGACTTAGTTACCAGGCTCAAAAGTGGAGAGTGACAAGAAAATTTAGATGGGAGAGGGAAGAATTTCCAGTCTTTTAGCTCACGTCCCTTCCGCTTAGAAAGATTGTTACTTGCCTTGTGCTGAAGAGTAAGCCGTATATAATTTTAAAGAAAGAAAGAAAAAATCTTTATTCAAATAAATCTGTTTAATATAGGAAATTCTATTAATTAATACAAATAGCGTATTACATCTGACTGCGGGGCACGGGCCTTTCTACATAAAATGAGTAAAGGAAGTTTGGGCCGTAACCCACCAAGCAGGACTATTCGCCATTAGTGGATGTCTACTTACTAAGGTCGCCTACTTTGTGATAAAAGCCCTCCAAAGCACAGTTTGATCTTTCGTCATCATCAGCTCAATAAACGTCCCCACCGAGAGGCACGAGCCTACTCGTATAGGGTGATTAGGCCTTAGTTGTCCACGCGGGCCAAGTGCAGGTTGGACGACTTCACGCACAACTTTTGAATCTCTTTCTCTCCTTTTCTCACGATGTTTTCCTTCACCGTAAGAGCGTCGGATAACTTATGACTTCGAAAATTCGAAAACACATTGGTATGTGGCGGGATTTGAACCTCAGCACTCCCGGTAGGAGGGCAACAGTCCACACCTTTCAGCCACCGACGCTCTCTAGTTTGATATTTATTTTAAGAAAATCATGTGATTCAGCCCGCAATATTCTATCCAAACTGGAAAAAAATACAAAAAGCGAACTTTACGTTTCGTTCACCCATGTTATTTGAACGTAAACTAACATTAATATTTTTTCATAATAAATTCATAAATATATTCAAGTTTTATACAGTGTTATCTACAGTAAGCCCCAGGGCATAGTTATTCGTACGCTACGCTTTTGCCAACATATTTTTGAATGAGTCTTAAAATATGCACTAAAACCCGAGTAACCATGTCGAAAATATCACGTTACGCTTAAAAAATCAACCGCGTTAAGGTTTTCATTCAAATTGTAGTATATTTTACAAAATATTTTTTTTAATTCATAGCACCGCATCCGCGAAATTTCATTTTTAAAACATGTTTATAGCTCTTGGAACTTTATGATATATACACGTAACAATAAATATATAAGAGCGTCGATGGCTTGTTGGTGTGGACTGTTGCCTTCCGATCTGCAGGTTCTAATCCCGTCACGTACCAATATGTTTTAAAATTTCAAAATTATATGTACATTAACTGACGCTCTTACGGTGAAGGAGAACATCGTCAGGAATCCTGCGCACGCCTGAAAATAGATTCAAAGGTTGTGCGTGAAGTCCAATCTACACTGGGCCCGCGTGGACGACTACAGCCTAATCACCCTTCACGAGTAGGCTCGCGCTCCTCTACTTTCCTTGGTGGTGAGAAATTTGCTGCCCCATTCTGTTTTGACAAATGGTACACTTTCACTGTAGCGTTACACAACATCACTATAGGATAATTGTCTAAAATTACGACTTAGGCTCAAAGATTAGGTGAGTATAATTTGTATGTACTTAGAGTATCTTAAGGTTGCAGCCGAGAACAATTTGCTTAACGTAGTTTCTGAAGCATGCATCTACTGCCAATGAAATATTTAGTAATTTTATCACACGAGTTTTTGTAAGAATGCTACGAAATATTTTACTTTTGAATGAGTGACTGAATACTTAAATTATTTTTTATGGATAAAATCCTATTACAGACCAACAAGGACCATATAGTATATAACTTTTAATATTAAATCAGTTAATCTTACCTACCTAGACAATAAAATAAAATATCGAATCAAACTAAAATTAGACATTTCCAACATAATAAATTACAAATAAATTCGCAATTTAAAAAGAAATAATAAAACAGTAAATTTTGATAACATCATGGTCAATAAATATTATTGTCATTTAATTTTAAACTTTACGCTCTCATACTTCAAGCATACGCGGCCATTACTTCAAAGCCTAACACAAGCAACAATGAGCCTTACCTATTCATTTCCTCACCCAAGCAGAAGACCTCGCCGAGCAAAACAGCAACTCTCGAAGTTTGGAAGCGCCTAAAGTCGCCTCAGCGCCCATAATTGATAGTAAGTCGGCGGCAACTTTTAATCGACTCTACAGAAAGGCTAGAACTTACACACTCGTGTTCACGTCGAGTATAAAGGGCTTCCAGGGCTTTTATTAGCAACTAGTATTTGCTAGCCGTTTTGCTGCGAGAAACCTTATTACTGGATCAAGGAACGTTCACGATAAGTTGGTACAGTTGGCTTATTACAGTTATGCTTTGCCTGTGCATTTGAAGGGATTTCATAGTTTTCTGAAATTATATTTCATTTTAAACCTGTTATTTGTATTAATAATTTTACTACAACGAAGGAAGGAGGCTCTGCAGCGATGCGGTATCGACTGGCGATATATCGAGGTGATGAAGTGTCTCTCCTACGCAGCGACGATGACCGTTCAGATCCAAGACCAGCGGACAAGACCCATCCAATTGCGTCGTGGTGTGAGACAGGGGGGTGTAATATCCCCGAAACTGTTCACAAACGCATTGGAGGATGTCTTCAAGACCCTAGACTAAAGTCACCGACAAAGGCCGCTGGATCAGCAAGTTGAAGTGGCAGTGGGCTGGTCAAGTATTTCGCAGAACCTCGGGCCGTTGGAGCAGACGAGTTCTGGAGTGGAGACCGCGTTTTGGTAAGCGTAGCGTAGGACGCCCTTTTAACTTTCTTTAAAATTTTTATTTGTTTGTTTGTTCCGGATAATCTTTGAAATGGCTGGACTGGATTTGACCGGGAGAATATTTTATACTGCGGGTAATATCGCTGGGCACATATTGCATATATTTGTGGTGTTTTTGCTGTCCGTCTAATAAGACACTTTGTATGTGATTGCGTGGAAGTTTACTTCACGCAATAAAAGGTAGAACTAGTAATCTCTGCGGTCACCTATGAAGGTAAAACTTGTCTAGGTTAACTAACGTAAAATTTTTTACAGACTTCCGCAAAGTGCCATCTAGCCCCAAAATATGCATTTCGCCTCTGATAAGAGAACTTAACAACTAATAAACGTAACATTTTTTTGTAAAAACAAATTAAATTTTCAGGCCTGCACCCTGCACTTGGACTTTATAGGCTAATGATGATCATACGTATTATACATAGATACCACACAGTATATAATCTGCACGGGGACTGAACCCCGAATCCTTATTACATATATCTACTTTTCAACTTTGTAATACATAGGTCAATTATATACATACCTACCATACAATATACCTCACAATCACTAAAACATACCAATTTAATTCATAGCAATTAGTCAACTCAAATCTTATGCAAATGAAAGTTAATTACAAAGTTCCTTTGTTAATTTACCTAAAAGGCTTACTTCTTTTTCCTTTTTGAATAAATGCGGGACTCAGAATGTTCGCACTTTGTCGCGAATTTTAATGAATCTCCTGCAGGTTATGTACTCGGTGAATTGATTCAATATTGGCATTTTACTTTTCCTCGCCTTCTTCGGTAATCTATGTTACTGTGTCAGTATTTTATTACTTTCTATTCATTAGATAGAATTAAGATAAAGATTTATGAGTTTGTTGCAATTACAGTAGTTTTTTGCTTGCTTTTTTTACATGCATCGTTTTAGAGGTACAAGAAAGTATAATATTATGTGATTAACTTTTTAAATAAATATTTCCCGTCCATAGATTATGATCTGATCTGTTTATATATAGATCAGGTTGTGTGGTACCTAAATAATTATTACATACACCTTATCCAAATTGTTCCTAGAGCTGATATTATTCAAGAAACGGCACACGCGATCACACAAGTATACCTTACATACACATTACTCACATATACACTACAGGTATTAAATATATTTTTATATAGGCTAAGTATTGTATAAGAGCGTCGGTGGCTGAATGGTGTGGATTGTCGCCTTCCTACCGGGAGGGCTGAGGTTCAAATCCCGACACGTACCAATATGTTTTCGAATTTTCGAAAATATCTGACGTTATCCGACGCTCTTAGTGAAGGAAAACATCGTGAGGAAAACTTCATGCACGCCTGCGAAGAGATTCAAAGGTTGTGTATGAAGTCGTCTAATCACCCTATACGGGTAGGCTCGTGCCCCTCGGTGGGGACGTTTAATGAGCTGATGATGATGATGATTGTATGTATATTATATATTTTAAGTATTTTGAATATTATTACTAATTCAGATAGCACTGAGACTGACCGTGCGCCTTCTCAGCCAGGCTCCTGGCTTATGCTGAGTGGGTCCATTGTGTCTAAATGTTGTAGAACGTTACACTTTGTAATGCATCGCAAGGAGCATAAGAATGTAACGTGTATAATTACCTATGTATAAATAAATTGTGTGTTGTTATGTTGTTTATTGTTTTGTCTCATGTCATGTATACGATGTTTAGATATAATAAATGTATTTTCTTTCTTTCTTTCTATTTAAACGATGTAGGTACTTCTACAGAAATTAAGGTAAATTTTCAAAGTGTTGTTCGCATTGCAGGGAGTGCGACACTCACGTACCTGATATTTTTCTGAGAACGTAATGACGTAGATATGTATTTAAAGCAACTATCTTGTCATTTTTCGGATGGGTAACCGAAATAGCTAAGCCGTTGATACCAGCTATTTACTAACCTAGGCAGGTAAACAAACACTTATCCGCATTTGACCCGGTAATCGGTTTCTCCTTCATGTCAAAAGTTAAAACTTGGATCTCACTTTCAGATTCGATAAGTAGATAGCAGTAGCTGCCTACCATCGTGTCATTGACTCATGTAGTAGCCGACATATTTCATAAAAAATATCTTGAAAATACAGTGCCCCTTTTTGTTCTTTTTGTATTGAAATATATTATTTTAAAATTTGTAAAGCAGTTTACAACAGCACAGTTTTTTTCTTCATATCAATAATTCTCCCAATTATATTACGAATTAAACTGGAATTAAAATTGTGGCGTGTCACAAAACAATGCAGTTTTAATTTTCTTATCTTATTATACATTTTCCATAAACACGTAGCGATCACGCAAACTGATGAAATCGGCAACGAAAGTTACGTTATGTTAAATATTAGTTTTATAGCTGATAAGTTTACCTACATTTTTATTTATTTACAGCAAACTATTCTAAAACTTAAAACTTCATCAATTTATACTAGGACCTTAAAAATCTAAAATGACTATAGAACATCTAATTGTCCTGTTAATTTTGTTACCTATTAATACAACGCAAAATTTAATCACAATTTTGAGGACTGTCATAAATAATAATCAAAATCACAAATCAAATGAGATGTTCCAGAAAGTACAACAGAAGAATAGAAGGATAAATAAAGAATATAAAAACTGCACTGGATCCATAGACGATGATTTAAGTTGCTTTAATTCCGATCCAATCGACGAATTAAATAATGATAACAAATCAAAAGTTCGTACTCAGTCTGAACGTGAGTATAAAGATGAAGGTGAAAAATTAGTAAAAGTCGATGACTATAGCCTAGAAGGGCTAGAAGATTTTCCTACTACTGTGTCTAAGCACGAATATAAGCTTAAAGTTAATAAACCAGCTACAGACGTAGATTATAATAGCCTGGAAGAACTAGAAGATTTTCGTACTTTAAGAACTAAGGGTCGTGAGTATTTAGTATTTGACTATTTTTTGTAAGCCATTTTTTAATATTAAAGGTTATCCATAGGGCAAACAATTCATCTGATGGTTAATAATATTCTCACTCATAGATTCTTACAACTCCGAAGAAGCAAGGAGTGAGTTGCCAACCTTTAAATAAAGGGAGGGATGCGGGGTCCATGGGCTTCCGGAAAAGTCACGGATCGGTGAAAAATACAAAAAATCATGGTTTAACTGTTTTCTGAGAGGTCTTCCGTTATAAATAACTAAAATAAAACTCTCATAAACGTATAAAAAATAGGGTGTTGTAGGAGCCGACTAAGGGATTTTACCGGAATACCGGATGGTGGGCAGCAGCGCCATCCTGTGTACTGGTTCACACTGCGGTCACCAACCCGCCTGCCCAGCGTGGTGACTACGGGCATTAACCCCCCATGAGCAGCGCCAACCAAAATCGGCCTCCAGTTGGAAGCTGGATGAGAAAGGCGGAGGACCGGGATGTCTGGCGCAAAATGGGGGAGACCTATGTCCAGCAGTGGACTGCAATAGGTTGAAGAGAGAGAGAGAGAAACGTATAAAAATACGGATTCCGAAATGACAGCAGATGTCTATGTTATTTTGACAAATAATTTCAAATGTTTTTGGTATATTTTTTTTTTACTGTAAACATGTAATCATTAGATAGATAACTATAAACTATTTGTAACGGATTGTGTGATTTTTAAATTATTATTTTACCATATAAGTGATTTTTGATTATATTCAGCAAATAAGTCGCCTGAAAAACCGGTTTACCTAGTTCAGACAAAATGGAATGTTGCCAACCTATGTGAAATTTGAGCTTGTTATGTATATTTATTACTTTTTCTGTAATGAAATAAATAATATTTGATTTGATTTGAATCCAATTGCACATTTAACTACGAAAAGTAATTTCTGTTTTATTTCCTTTTGTTCAGTGTTTGCACCATTTTACTAAGCAAGCCATGGTTTTTCAGGTTTATTACTCGGCTCTGTAGACAGATACGAGGCAAATGTCTTAATTTTCCACACAAGCGCTGGCCGAATTTTGACACAATTTTGTTGTCATTGAGACTCCGTCCGTATTTTTTATACATCCATGAAAATTCTGTATTGAGTCTACCAGCTAGTACATATTACCTTTTCCCCTCATCTATAGAATTCTAAGAGCAGGCGTACGAACATGTTTTTGGAAAAGCATCTGATTTCTTGCAGTCTAGGATTATGAATACTAAACATTTTAATTCATCCTTCAGGAGATCGATTAGAAATTGCAAGACAGAATGAAGTTATAACAACAAGCACAAGGATGGTGTGGTACGCAGGACATGACCACGACCCCGAGAGGACGCTACCTCTAGAAGTAGTCATGTGCAATGATTTCTCAAAATGTCGGTTTCCTTTTCAAACTGGATAAGATTGACGAAACAAGATTTTGAACGAAACCTTGTCAGAGAAAAGCTAATATTACACTGTGTGAATATTTTCGATGAATAAACATTTGTATTAATTGTCACAGTTATTTGGCTTCTAACACTGCCTTACTCTGTTTAAATTAAAATAGAATGCGTTTAAAGTGGTTATACTCTATATAAAAAAAATGTCTTGTGTCCAGGCACCTGCAGAGCAGTGCTACTAATTTAATAAACCAATTCAACTAATGTATTATTAAGACTTATAAATAATAAAATACGAAAAGTGTCAAAGCTCAAAATAATAAAAGACAATAATTTAAATATGTTAATGCAGCTTTAACTTATTCTAATATTCACAATCCGCAATTCTAAAACATTTTGTGGTAAATTAATTAATGAATCGAAAACATTTCGTTGAATGTTGTCGCCATAATTAACCGGCCCAGCTGCAGTGTCAGCTGTAGACACGGGTTCGTGTAAAAACTTTGCCCTTTCGGGCACATTATCAGCGTTGTATCTAGTGTGTATCTTAGAGTTGCTTTCATCCCGGTTGCCAGTTATTACGGCGGCCGTCGGACCCTTGACATGGGTAAATCCCCTTTCTTCATATTCCTGCGCACGTCCCGAACGCTCCCCGCTTTTTATGTCTGTCCGAATAAATATATAGCCTAAGGTGGGGGCGCTGTTTACAGTTTCGTAGAAAATATTATATACGAAGCGATTTGTTTCCTAACGTAAGGTGACTGCGGTGTCACACCCGTATCCGTCTTACTTAATAAAATATGTGGAATAAACTTCTTGGGTGGTGCGCGGGATGGGACGGTCAATGCATTTGTTCTTTTAGGGGCGAAAATTGAGGTGAATCACTGTTATATGATAAACCTAATTTGGAAAGTAGAGTAGTGGGGCGGATGGAATACAAGCAGGTATAACATGATTCACGAAAATTTTAGTAAATATTCTTATGCATTGTAGATATTGTATATAGAGACTATTATATGTTTATTACCAATACGGCCTCATTATCCATTTTTTTTTTCAAAAATAAATATTTAGATCATGACCTGTTGTTCTGTCTAATGAGAGTTGGCTGGTCGCAAAGGCCTTGCATGCTATTTCTGCAGGGTACAATTTAAAGAAGTAGCACTGGCTTGGAAGTTGGAAGCTAAGACAAAAAATTATAAATATACCTAATTCATATTCCTGCTACATCATCATCATCAGCTTATTAAACGTCCCCACTGAGGGGCACAAGCCTACCAGTATAGGGTGATTAGGCCTTAGTCGTCCACGCGGGCCCAGTACGGATTGGACGACTTCACACACAACCTTTGAATCTCTTCGCAGGCGTGCATGAAGGTTTCCTCACGATGTTTTCCTTCACCGTAAGAGCGTCGGATAACGTACATATAATTTCGAAAATTCGAAAACACATTGGTACGTGGCGGGATCGGAACCTAGCCCTCCCGGTAGGAGGGCAACAGTCCACACCATTGGGCCACCGACGTCCATTGAGCCAGCGACGCTCCTGCTACATAGTTTTCGTGAATTGTATTCTAATTTTGTATGTTAAATAAAATAATCAATTTAATGTCTGAATTAGATTTTATTCTGATACAAACTGTACTGTGTGTATTTAAAATATTACAGTGCATTTTAAATTTGCAGGCGTAATCTGGCAAATAAGTAAGAGAAATATAAAAAAATATACGAGTATCTTGAAAATCACAAACATAATGTTTACAAAAATTAATAATATATATCCAAACACCTACTTAAGAATATTGGAAGGTGATTTGTAGTTTTTCTCCAAATTTTCCCATTTCAATTCAGTGGCAGATATGTCTCGCAAAGAGATTACAAGACAACAGTTTTATTTTTCCTCAACAACACACACATCATTCCTTTTACTTGACCGCCGTACTTCGTGTGGTATAAGTGACAAGATATAATGAGCCCTGTAAGCCCTAACGAATGTTTTGAAATCATAATTTATATTGTTGCTTGTTTCAATTTCCTTACAGATACTTTAGTCTATAAAGTATTTAATGTATAATTAAACATATTTGTAATAAATAATAATATTGTATAAAATAACATTCTTGTCTTCAACCTTTTGCTTTAAATTGCTGACACAGATCCCTCCCATTTTGCGTTAGATATACCGACAGTAAGTACGGCTAGGAAGCATTGCTCAAAGACTTAAAGAAAATATACGCGAGATCGTTTGCTACAACTTGCACCACCCGCCGTTTTATGAGGAAATCTTCCCGTAATGCTTCGAGCAACAAACACGTTCGGGAAGTCATTATTCCCTGGGGAGCCGGCAAAGTGGCCGTTACAGATAGCTTTTTACCGAACACGCAGTTTTCACTTGTGTGATAGATTGGACGCGTAATAAGGACTGTGAGATATGTCGATACTTGGCCGATTGGTTTGTACAATAACTAGAAATATATCAGTGTAAATAATGTGAGCGTATGGTATTAAACGGATAAACAATGTTGTACTTTAGAAGCTTGTTTGTGTTTTTGGTTATAAAATTTTGATATTATTGTAGTAAATATCATATTTCTAAATATAATTCATAATAGAACTTAAGCTCAATAAAGTCTGTAATACATAAACGAACGATCGGCAAGTTGATAAATGATGAAAAATAATAACAATAAAAGTAATGCTATAATTAGAAATAACATAAATTAAAATAAAAAGAATGAAATAATTTATTATTTTTAAATATCGTAACACAATACAAATAAACATTCAATGTTGTAAAAATCTAAACAGATAACAAATCTTGCAGAGTGTAAATAGTGTTAGTTTCACAGTAATCTAGTAATTACTGTTGATTGAACGGTCTCCTGGTGATTGTTTGAATTTACAACAGCAGCTGATCCAAATAAAACATTCCGCTTCACGTAATCGAATGCAGTTGATTTATTCTATTAGTTATTAATAAGGTAGGAATTAATACCCAGTATGCTACAGAATCTATCAACAAATCGGTCTTTGGATCACATTGCCATTCATAATTGTTAGTCGGCAACAACCGCAGTACCAGATTTTGTCTCGAGGATTGCATTTGTTATGCACTTCTGCGTTTTAAAAAGAATGAACTCTGTAGGTTATGAGATTACTGTTTATACCAAGATATCAGACATCTGCG
Organism: Leucinodes orbonalis; assembly: GCA_019425675.1. Lineage (NCBI taxonomy): Eukaryota > Metazoa > Arthropoda > Insecta > Lepidoptera > Crambidae > Leucinodes > Leucinodes orbonalis. Next base: position 149,217 of record PQWD01003234.1, read on the forward strand.
ATTTATTTAATTTAATTTACGGGGAATTAAAATTTTACATATATGATTTACACAGTATTTTATAATTCTGATAAAAGGATGGACAACTTGGTATTGAAGGCAATAGATATTGCTTAATATGATCGTAATCAACAGAAAAGTAGTGTCCACATTATATAATTGTTTAAAAAAATCTTTGTTCAGCAATGGATAAGGATGATAAAAGTAATACAATTAATAAATGCTATTTATTCATGCTCATTAAATATTCGAAAATATAAATGCAGATAGACTTTCCTTTGTTGGTAAAGGTAAATAAAAAAATATGAATCACATACCAAACACAGACGATGATCATTTCTAAAGTAATAGTTAAATTACTTACTATAAAAAAAATACGACAGGGACTAACTATTTGGTAAAGATAAATTATATGAATTTTATTGTTAATACTTGAACTACTCGAAACTAATATTGATATGATAAGACATTTACAATTCATTAGCTATTGATTCTTTGCTTTGGTAAATAAGAAAATGTATAATCCGTTGAATATAGTGTTTTTATTAAGAATTTTGTGTTAGGTCGTTACCAGGTATGCACGTGACATTTTGCTAAATTGTTACATTTCTTAAATTCTACGTCTTCGTCAGCAGGTTTTGGTGTAGTACCAGCTACAAACGGAGCCACTGTACTAGTCGTAGATTCAGCTTGTCTTGCTATTAAATCATACTGTCTTAGGTCAAAACCGTCATTCATTCTCGCGGCTTTAGTAATGGGATTTACATCCTTGCAAGTGGTTTTATAGTTTTTGTGCAGACCATTTTCATTGATATTTTTGTCATTATTAGGAATAACTGTATCACAAGTTGTGAGTTCTTCGCAGCTAAAATCTGGAAATGGAACAGGCCCACATGGTGGCTTTTGTCTTTTAAATTCAGTTTGCCGAAGTTTCTTTAGCATTAGAGACGAAGATACGCCGGTAACTACGTGAAAGACTGAAGCGATCACCAAAATTACTGTTGTATTCATGATTAAGACGCACCTCTACATAATTTATATTAAAAATGTATATAAGTTACCAACTACCACTGCCATTTCTGTATCAATGATTCACTTTAGAAAAATCACAGTTATTCTAAAATTGAAGGAAGATTAAATTTTTGCCACAACGTAATCGCTGGTTTAATTTTATGCTTTGATTAACTTCGTTTGGTTTTATGCTTTTCAAAATTGTTTCAGACTATGTAATAAAATTTTTGTAACTTTAAAAAATGTAAATTGTAAAATATATTTTTGCATACTGAGTTAAGATCGTCGCCAAAAAAGAGAGGCCTATTTCCACTGAACTGCGATAGGTTCAAGCAAGCGAGCATATAGAACCAGGAATTTATGAAGAGAAATAATTTAATATTCAATAAGGCATAAACATATAACAAGCTACTACAACTGTCGCACATTTCAAAACCGGCCGAAATCGACGCGGCCACAAGATTGCCGGATCGTGAGCGGAATTTGTATCGCAAAATAAAAAAACAAACATCTCCCTGCCCGAAGGGAAAAATATGATATTGCTTTTAAATATGAAATATTACGCCAAAAGTGTTCATGTATTATGAAGAAAAAGGGTGGAACCCTTGTCACGTTATGCGTTTACAGCGAGCTATGTGTCTTCATATAGAAAACAATGAATTGGTGTTGCCCACTTTGTTATATTGTGTTTTTAGTGACTTCATATGGAGGATTTATGTGTGTGAACGAGTGAAATGTGCGTTAAATGTACTCACTTTATTGAGTGTACTTTGCCAAATTGCTGGTTTTCATGGTTAACATTCTATTTTTTATATATCTGAGTTTAATACACGATTAAGCGTCCTTTATAATACAGTTTTCAATTTACGGTACCTAAAATAATAAAATGATATTTTTTGTTTTGATCAAAATCAAAATTGATTTATTTTTTATTTTAAAAATATTATAATATTATTTTATTAACGTGTTAATAAAAATCTGATTTCATATATATTTTAATAAACGGGACGAGATGGTAAATTCGCTACAACTTCTTCTAATGCGGTCGTGCGTAGCATGGGTGGATACTCACAACATACAATAGATGAATCTATTGTGTACGCGCGTGCTACGTTCGAGCGGACAAGTACTAATTGTGAATTTACAAAAACATCTAGATGTTAGTATTCCCTAATATATTCTGACGTGTGCAGCTTGGTTCTAATCCTACAGAAACCCGTCTACGCCGGATCTCGCCGGATCGCCGCCGGTCTCAAATTTGTATTATTCCACGAACAATCGGAACTAAACAACGTCTACTTTGTGAAGTCCAACAAATCAATGGTTTATTAACAACTGCGCCCTGTCTAGCGGGCATAAGCAGTTTGCTTGACGGTAAAGCATTTACACTGTTCGATCGATTTTTTATTTTTTAAGAAAGCTACATATCTCGTTGGACTTATTATTTATTAGTGTAGGTACTAATAATAAGTCCAATAATAACACGCAAAGTCAGCAAAGTAAAATAATAATAATAGCCTTTTATTTCTCACTTAACAAGTACACATTAAAGTTATTACACAAATTAGTTAGTCGTGAGGAGCCCATTTTTGGGTGTGGGCCTCCTCCATCTCCTTCAATTTTTCCCCTTCTCTGGCTTGCTTCGTCCATTTAGGGCCGGCCACGTGGATGATGTCATCGGCCCATCGTCGCCTTGGTCGGCCACGTGGTCGTTTCGTGTCCCTTGGGTACCAATGGATGATTCGTTCTGCCCATCTGTTATCTTATTTTCGTGCTATATGTCCAACGCCATTTTAATTTACATTTTAGTCTAAATAGTAGAAGATATTAAGTACTGAATTGGAATTTCAACGTTGGGTTTATACACAGACATCCGAATATTGGGAAATCTGTGGGTTTATACCAAAAATGTCTATTCATCTCACTAGAGGCAACACGGTTTAGATTGTCCAATATTTTATAGATAGAAGCGTAGTCAGTCTTACACACAAATTAAAGCATTACGCCCCGAATTTGATTACAAACTTGATTTAAATTTAGTGTACATTTTAATATAATAATTTACAAACGACAAAATCTGATATGGTGGAAGAACACCGAGTAAAAACATTAATTGAGAATATATTATACCTGTGACCTATTTTGCTTTAAGATCGTCAATTCTCTTTGATGTTTGCCAAACCGGATAACGGTCACTTGTATAAAATATTCAACAACACCACGTGTAAAGCTCCAGAGCGAACAAGCTTGTGGTTGTGAAGGATCTTCGATTATATCGGTGGAGTAAATTAGCTAGGTGTTAATACAATTGAGCTTTTGCTAACTAAATATTTTTGGTAAATTTTTGACAGTATATATTTGCAAGGCTGTAGTTATGAAGAAGTTAAGGAAACTTGAAAAATAAAAATATTTTTGCCAATTGCTTACCATTTGACGAGGTCGTCGCACATTTGCGCCCTTTCAAAAGGGATTACAAAACGGAGTTGATAGCCTTTGGCAAACTCACAATAGTGTAATGGAATGTGCTACATTGTTTCACGCAAGTTTTAAAATAAATAATAATATCAACTGACATTCACACAGCGCCATTTAGCCCCAAGTTAAGCGTGAATCCTATATTCTGGGTACTAAACAATGGATAAACATATATAATTTTTTTTTGTAAATGCATACATATTATACATAGAAAACACCCAGACCATGTAGGAAATGTAGTACTAACCTTTTCATTTTTGTTATTTACTTTTATTCAATTTTACAATATGTATTTACATTATTATTTCATTATTTTCACTTCAATATCACTATGCATTGTAACTCTCGATTCTTTCAGCCGCAATTACTTCGGTCCGGGAGTACTTATACGTACCGGACCCATTGCATTCGATGCTATAGCATTTTTCCTTCATTATCCATTGAATCTTTTATTGTTTTCTCTTTAATATTAACTTTAAATCACCTTTTTCATTTATTTGACATGTTTGTTTATATTTTTGACGTTTCCCCTAGCAACGCTGAATTTATTCTTAAATTCCCTATTTTAGCTATATGACCTACGTTAAAATCTAATTTATTTCGAAATTAAATAGAAATGATTTGAAATTTGACGGTTGTCAAAGGCTGCATATAAATAGAGGCCTTTGGCTGCTGTAGGGAACTTTTCGATTCATTCTTTTACCAGTTTCTTTTGGATTATTTTACTAGTCTGATACGAGTCTATTCTTTGTGGAGAATCATAATATACCAAACTCTCATTTACATTCCACAAATCGCTGCTGCCGCTGCTGCTGCCGAGGCTGTTACGTGAGAAGCCAAACTATTGGAGCTTCGGGTGTCCTATCACCGGAGCTGACGCGCACCAGGTGCCAGTGAATCCCTGGAAGCGCCCTAATACTACGCGGCTCTGTGGAATCAAGCCCTCCACGGCGCCTCAAACTCACTGCCCGTGCCATCGTGTTCATCCCTGCAGTTTCCTTGTGCATCCTAAGCTGTAGAAGAGACGAACATGGAAGATACAAGCTACCACACTATACACCTTCATCATATATACCTCTCACTCTACACCTCCACTCATTCCCATCCGTGTTTAATTATTTTGTATTAGGTCTTTTATATTAAATTCCATATCCCTCTATTATTGGTCTTCTCATTTGTCGCTTCACGACAACCATTACAAACAGACAATGCACAGAAATGTTAGTACTGCCCGAGTTTCGAACCCGGAACCCTTGGTGTTGCTGTCGACGTCGCAACCGCAACACCAAATGGGTCGTCAAATGGGTTTCCTGTGAGGCATATCACTCTGGTCAGTCCGGTCCGGTTGAATCAGCTTATTCATACCAAGGCATGGTTCTCGCACACTTCATAATAACTAACTGCATTCTGACGCTGTGTAACTTGAGTGTAAACAGTTGGGAAGAATCACTAGTTCCATCTGGTTTCCTCACTATGTATGAATAGTTTAATTAAGTTTATATTAGCAGAACTTGCATTGTAGTTAAAAAACGTTTCATTCAGTATAAATTTTGAACCTTTTAACCACCTGCATTCTAGTCACAATCAATTGTGCGTGATGGATATACTTGACTATTGCAGTTAATAGTTGAAACATGTCGTCGCAACAAAAGAACTAGTCACTATCCGAAATCTGAGATTAATATAACAATAACCCTCAGAGCACTCAATTAGCAATGCTTTCTGCTTTCATATATACTATCCCGAAGAAGGGAATGTTGTAAAGTAGTTGCAAACTAAAACTAGACTCAAATCGAGGGGAGTTACCTTTGATGCAACTTCTACCGACCGCTTGTACAAATACCTTGAGTCGCCAATTGATTCGATTAGACGTTGCCGAGAGATGTTACGAAACATACAAGGTGCTTCTAAAACTTTGAAAACGAGACGAAATTTGGGACAGATCTTTATGTGATAATTTTGGCAAAAAGCGCTATAAAATTTCAGTATTTTTGTGTCACCGTCATATGTTTTATGAAGTACCATTAATTAACTGTTATAGACAACACCTAGCGATTAGAAACACTACCAAACATAATGTGGTTTGATCCTAGCTAAGGGACAATATGCTTTCAAGAGTGGACCGACTGGATAAGAGGATATACCAACGGAATCACAGTAAACTGTCGTGAAACAACTGTGTGATTTGTTTTGCTGACCAATTGAGATAACCGAAGTTCAAAAAACTCCTCTCTCTCTCTCCCTGTACTGATTTATTTTCTCTTTGAAAATATTCATTGGTAGAATCGTCCCAACATCAGAATCAACGTGGGCCCAGTAACTATCAAATCAGAAAGGGTGGAAATGCTACTTGATCCCAGTATTGGACTGGGATGAGATGTTCCTGTGACCTAGTTGAGGCGGCGGGTAGCAGATGAACGAACCGATTCCTAGCAATCGACAAATTTCTAAGGATCGGTCCGCGTAGAAATCATTAAGGGAGACCTTCGTTCAGCAGTGGTTATTTTGAGGCTGTAATGATGATGATGAATGTACTAGTTGCTCCTTCGTAGTATCGAGTATCTATGGGCGGTACCATTTAACATCAGATGAACCGTGTTCTTGTTTGTTTGCTTATTTTATGTTCATAAGCGTTTATTGTAACACATATGGAAATAGGATTTTTTTTTGCTACATACTGTTTATTCTATGGCTATGTATTAATCAATCAAGATCCCCGGCATAGCAAATGTGAGTATTAATATTGTAAATATTTGATGCATTTTAAGTTTTTGGGTATTAATATACCTAAAATATCTACATTCTAGGTTATTTAAATATATTTCTTTCAAGTACAAACTCAAAAGCAATACAGAACCTTGTCTTAAATATTACGATACCAACATTGACGTTTACGAGTGTCCGGTCGTATTTTAGCGAAAAAGATATTATGTCATAAAAATATTTTACTATAGCCCAAATCCCTTCATATAACCCGTCCAGATAAGGGAGGTAATTGTGCGTGAAATTTTACAAGTGTCGCAACTACGACGCGTTTGACCGTATCAAATTGGATGGGTTATTCGTATATATTGACTTTGCTGACCTCTTTGCGTGTTGGAAAAAAAGTACTTTTTATGGTGGAAAAAGATTTTTATCTCGACCTGGGACAGCTCAATATATTATTATCCACCGATATTATTAAAGCATCATCTGACACCAAAAGATAATTGTGCTATGGAGACTGGGTATCTTCAACAATGTGTGTATAAATATATCGGGCATAAGATACCTAATTATTGTATATTTAGTTGAATGAATCAAATTTAGTTGAAATGTCAAATGGTGGGTCTTCTATTCTCTTCAACCTATCACAGTCGTCTGCTGGGCAGAGGTCTCCCCCATTTTGTGCCAGATATCCTGGTCCTCCGCTTTTCTCATCCGTCCTCCACCAGCGACCATTCACAAGTCGTCGGCCCATCGGCTGGAGGGCGTCCCACGCTACGCATGCCAAGACGCGGTCTCCACTCCAAAACTCGTCTGCTCCAACAGCCATCGGTTCTGCGACATACGTGACCAGCCTTCTGCCACTTCAACTTGCCGATCCGGCGGGCTATGTCGATAACTTTTCTTCTCTTACGGATCAAATCATTTCTGATCTTATCCCTAAGAGAGAACACAAGCATAGCTCTCTCTTCAACCTGTTGCAGTCCACTGCTGGACATAGGTCTCCCCCAAGCATAGCTCGCTCCAATGCATTTTTGCGTGATACCAATTAAAATCTGCGATCAAACAGAATGAATTAGGGAAATTGGAGCCCAGAGTGCTGGTGCACTCAAGTGCAACTTGCAGACGCGATCGACGGTAAGGGTAACTATCCAACAACTCTGCAACGTTTTCAATTTGCCTGTCTTTATTGTGCTGTTAACGATCAATGGAATGTTGGTGGGAAGTTTTATTACAATAACATCGGACGTTATTAATTTTTACGACTTGAAGAATAACATTTGTTAACAAATTTTGTAGCACACAGTTAACTATTAAATGAAATGTAGCTTATTCGCTCGCTCGCTTGTTCTTATATTTGTGATAAAAACATTAAAAGTATGTAATTTCAATAAACATACAACATATTCAATATACATGCTGTATCATTTATATACATGTCATGTAAGAAGAAAAAATATTTATAAATTATACTTTTGAAAGGTTTCAATTTTGATTACCTAAAAAATAAGATGAGAGAATTTTACATATGTATATATATATATATATACACATTTGAATTTTTACTCAGTTGCCAGCTAATAAAAGACCTAATTCGTGCATGTAAATTATTCAACATGCAGCATTATGCACTAGATATCGTCCGAATATGAAATAAAGCATATTAGATGCACTCGGACCGGATCGCGGCGAGACTGTTTGATTTCAATTATACATTCTTGCGGAACTTTGTCTGGAACAAATTCTACTGCGGAATAAAGGATTGTTTGATTTAATACTCGATCCCTTTTTTGTAATTCAGCTTGTAACATTCGAAGGAATAGAATTTCCGATACAGCTGATTTCGCTATGACAAAAAAAATATTGATAAAATGTGGTAAGCACTATAAAAAAGGTAAAGGTAGGAAACTATGCTCGGTTTCCTACCTTTACCTTAATTCGTTACCTTTAATTCGACGCTCGAAGATAATCTTCTCCTACCTAAGAATATATTCTGCTACCTAGTGCGTTGCAGACCTTATTAAATAAAGAGGGTTGCTTTATGTATTTCATAAGTAAGCAAATGAACGGAAATCCGTCTGTTTTCTTGATGGTACGTGATATTGCTACTCATGGACACTAGCGATTCCGAAACGCGGACTAAATAGGGAGATGTTAAAGGAAAACTAGGGATGAGGAAAGAGAATTAGAGCCTCTGTAACCTCACTCAATCGGCAGAACAAAACTCAAAGAGTTTCACGAAAGTTTTTTTGCGAATCTGTTGTATCATTCCAGTCAAACCAATCCATTTAGGCTGTAAGAGCCATTAAGAGTTTTCAAGAGTGTTTTAGAGACAATAACTTTTATTTGACGACCCATTTGGTGTAGCGGTTGAGACGTCGGCTGCAATACCAAGGGTTCCGGGTTCGATCCCCGGGCAGTACAAACATTTGTGTGCATAAACATGTCTGTTTGTAATGGTATTGGTGTTTTATATGTATAATATGTATGTATTTACAAAAAAAAATATTAGTATGTTTATCCGTTGTTTAGTACCCATAGTAAAGGCTTTATTATTTATACATAATTAAATATAAAAATCGCAATTATGTCATTACTGCATTTGTATTTGTTAGAAGGGGATTTTCTAATTACTTGGAAATCCTGAGGTTCGTAGCCGTCAATTAAAATCGTCCGAGAAGCTGCGGTCAGGACGACGTCGCCGGCGGCGGCGCGTCGAGTTGACGGGGCTATGGCTTCAACAATTGTACGAGGAAGTTAATCCGGTACGAAGGACCGTTATGAATAAGCAGGAAGCTAGGTCCGGCTCAAAAGATTACGAGCAAAAACCACAAGTGAGACATCGCATGGAGTTTTGTTCTCACCTTTGGGATGGCTCAGCTGGAAACTTTGAATACCATTGAGAGACGAGCCGAAAGATTAATAGGTAACAACTCTTTGCCAAAGTATCAGTTGCGAAAGCTTAGCCATTTGCGTAGGGTTGCCTCTTTGGCGGTCTTCTATAGATTTCCCTTCGGGCAGTGTGCGCAAATATTGCATGACAATGACCCACTAAGTCCTTGTTTTCATCAGTCAACCAGGCACACGGTGAAGCGACATGCTTATATAGTTGAAATGCCGAAGTGTCGTACTAAGCGCTATGAATCCACATTTATTATTCGCACTGCGAAACTGTGTAAACCTTGTACCCTTGTACCCTTGTACATGTAAACCTTGGGAAATACATAAGCATTGCCAGGTTTACAATTTGGGTGTCTTCAAGTCGAAAGTAAATAGGTTTCTTCTGAGTCAGCGTGCTTCATCGTAGATATCGTCGATGTTTAACACTAGACAAGGCGTAGTCAAACGCTGACTTATTTAATGTAAAAAATGAAAGTTGAATCCGGCTCGAAGGACCATTATGTACGAGCACAAAGCTAGACAGCTCGTAGTTCTAAAAGGTTCTGGCTTTGTTGTGATGTCACTCAAACCAAACATGTGAACGTATATTGAAGTAGTTGTCGATGTAAGTAGTCCAGTAACTATGCGAGTTTGTCTGTTACGAGTCATCATCATCATCAGATCATTAAACGTCCCCACCGAGGTTTTCCTTCACCGTAAGAGCGTCGGATAAACGTAAAAAATATTTCGAAACTTCGAAATCACATTGATACGTAGCGGGATTTGAACCTGCGCGCTCCTGGTAGGATGGCAATAATCAACACCATTGAGCCAATGACGCTCGATACAATACTAACACTACAGTTTAAAATTAATGTAGTGTCAGTATTGTTTAAGCGTTTTAAAATATTATTCATATTTTTAAATAAGGTCCTGAAGGCTCAATGTTGTCAAGCACCAGTTCAGCGATAAGCCTGACTCCCCGTCTCCGACCGCAACGTCTCAGCAAGTTTAATTGACATCGGTGAGCGCTGGGAATCCAAGTGAAATTGAATAAAGCAGCTTCAGCTTAATAATTAGCCGTTTGTTACACAATTAACGCTGTTTCATGGAATAAAAATGTATCTCGGCCAATAGAATTGATAATTTTTACTTGGTGATAATTCTGAGAACCTCTCTCACTAGTTTGGACAGTCGATTCTACTGATAAATTCATGATTCGATTGTATTTTCAAAATTATTGTACGTTTATCCGACGCCCTTACGGTGAAGGAAAACATCGTAAGGAAACCTGCGCCGCCGCTGAAGAGATTCAAAGGTTGTGCGTGATCGGCGAATCCGCACTAGGCTCGCGTGATCGACTAAGGCGTACCCAATATGGGTAGGCTCGTGCCCCTCGGTGAGGACGTATAATGAGCTGATGATGATGATAATATCAAAATAAAATGTCTTCTATTTTGTTTATTTATTCTGGCTTAAGTCTAGAAAAACGAACCGACAGTTCTTTCACGCAAACAGCTGATAAAATAAAGAATAACATTAGGCTTTATTAGAACAATTGGAAACTGTATTTTTTACAAAATGCCATAATTAAAGGCTAAGCTTAGAATATCGTCTGAAAGGTATAGACTGACAGGTTTTATAAGTATCGTAGTTGAATAAATAATTTATGTTTTTGGTATGCTTACTTTTGATGTAATTTAGCGTTCTTTGTGTTTGAGGATATAGGTACATATTATATTCAATAAATATTATTCTTACGAGTCCTTTTGAATATAAATTTCCCACAGTCGGCGTAACCTTTACGATCCCTTTTTCAGCTGAGCCTAGGATATCTAGTAAAGCATTAAATCCGCCTTTATGTAGAACACTTTGATGTTAACATCTAAAAACATTTTTTATGCTTATATTTCGTTTATTGATAATTTCGTTGACACGTGTTACCACAGTACTTCGTGCTGATTTAGTTTTTTGCATGGACGTATAAAAAATACGGATGGAGTCTCGCTAACATCAAAAGTGTGCCAAAGTTCGGTCAGTTTTTGTATGGAATACCATAAAATATTAAGACATTTGATGGCATCTGTCAACAGAGCCCGCAATTATGTTAGGAAATATATCTTAAAACGAACATGGCCTAATCTGCAAAATCGCAGCGAACAAATGGGAAACAATCCAAAATTATGTATCATAAGTAAATGAACAATTCGATTACATATTTCTGGTTTCAAACACTAAAATGAGTATATTAGAACTATTTGTCAAAATTACATCAAAGACAGCAGCTGTCACTTTGACACGTCTTATGTATTAATGTTATGTTATGTATTAATGAGATCGTCGGTGGCTCAATGGTGTGGACTGTCGCCTTCCTACGGGAAGGCTGAGGTTCAAATCCCGACACGTACCAATGTATTTTCGAATTTTCGAAAAATATATGTACGTTATCCGACGCTCTTACGGTGAAGGAAAACATCGTGAGGAAAACCTTCATGCACGCCTGCGAAGAGATTCGAAGGTTGTGTGTGAAGTCGTCCAATCCGCTCTGGGCCCGCGTGGACGACTAAGGCCTAATCACCCTATACGGGTAGGCTCGTGCCCTCGGTGGGGACGTTTAATGAGCTGATGATGATGATGATGTATTAATGACAGTCCGTATTTTTTATACTTCCATGCCTAAAACACTTCCAACATCAATTCCCCGGTCCACGGCGATTCAATTAAAAAAACATTTACCCACTACCCGTAGCCGGCTGTAAGTGGTGTTATTTATTTCCCCATTTTCCTCTTAACAAAAACTGGAGGTTCGCTCGTGTTGAATTCCGATCGGAAGAAGACAAAGGCGATAGAAGTGGGGAATCAATTAAAGCGTCGATGGAGGGCTGATATCGTCTGTCAGCAACGGTAGATAAGATTGTCGACGCCCGACCCAGTGGCTCCTTTAATTGTTTTTAAAACGTTTATCGGGAACCGTCCGTCGATTCTTGAGATGTGACGAGGGTTTTAATATTGGGGAGTGGAGGATTCATACAGTCACACCGTTGGGTGGTGATGAGAAAATCGTTTTATAATTTTAAGGGAGGAACGTGGTAGATTTGAAATATTTGTGACGGCATGCAATGATGTAAGATTTCAGAATGTTCATTGCGTCGTTCAGAGCGTCGGTGTCTCAATGGTGTGGACTGTCGCCTTCCTATCGGGAGGGCTGAGGTTCAAATCCCGACACGTACCAATGTGTTTTCGAATTTTCGAAAATATATGTACGTTATCCGACGCTCTTACGGTGAAGGAAAACATCGTGAGGAAACCTTCATGCAAGCCTGCGAAGAGATTCAAAGGTTGTGCGTGAAGTCGTCCAATCCGCACTGGTCCCGTGTGGACGACTAAGGCCTAATCTACGGGTAGGCTCGTGCCCCTCGGTGGGGACGTTTAATGAGATCATCAGATGATGAAAGTCAAAATCACAACCTTTTGATTCCATGTAAGCAAAAAGTTTTGAAATAAATTTTCAATGTAGTTTTTTTTAAGAATATTTCTAAAATTTTCATGATATCAACATGATTTCAAGTTTTGTACGAACCAAAAAAAAAAATACATTTAATCAATCCTTTAGACAATTAATTACACATAACCATGTACGTATAAAAATACGGATGGATTATCATTAACAGAAAAACGTGTCCCCAAAATGACAGCAGCTGTCTATGTCATTTTAACAAATAATTGCGGATTGGCCGCCTTCACACACAACATTTGAATCTCTTCGCAGGCGTGCGCAGGTTTCCTCACGATGTTTTCCTTCACCGTAAGAGCACCGGATAACATACAAATATTTTTCGAAAATTTGTAAACACATTGGTACGTGGCGGTATTTGAACCTGCGCCCTCCAGATCACCAGGCAACAGTCCACACCAATGAGCCACCGATCCTATTAGTAGCAGCAGCCTGTTAGTATTTAATAATTATTATGATTCAAACGGAGATTGGCCGTTTTTATTTAACCATGATATATTTTTAATAATAACAACTTATTTTTATATGAATGGGTAATTATTTTCTTCCTTTCTTTTGACGTTTTTCGCATGTATCTGATTATTATGATTTTGTTTCTAGTGAATATAAAGTAAACATTTGATTTATTGAGGATATGATAGCAAAACTCTTTGCTTACGAGCCAAAAGTACATCAGTGAACTGTCACGCTCACAAAAACATCAGTAATGTATGTTTTATACTTTTGGTTAACATTAGTAAACACCCCAACTTATACAACGACACATGTTCGCAATATTCTATCTAAATCTATACTAATATATAAACCTGAAGAGTTTGTTTGTTTGTTTGAACGCGCTGATCTCAGGAACTACTGGTTCGATTTGAAAAAATCTTTCAGTGTTAGATAGCTTATTTATCGAGGAAGGCTATAGGGCTATGATATAAATCATTACGCTACTATACTAATACTAATCTATTTCAGAATATATATATATATATATTCTGAAATAGAGATATTTCTTGTAAAACATGAATAGGTATATGATGAAATGGGATAAGAAAACGAAATGCAATTTTTATACTAATTTATTTAATATCGTTATTTACATCTCCAAAATCACATATCTGTACAATGAAGTCGAACAAAATCGTGGTAACCTAATAATAAATCTCTTATTTTTAATAAAAGATACATTTTTATACATTAATGACTAGTTAGGTCGATTAAACATACATTAGTATAAAGGTATATCGTTAAAATTTCCATTTTTATTGTGCAATAGTTTATATTTACAAATAACCAACAAGCGTGAGGATCAAGCTTGGTTAATCAATTAAGCTAGGAGGATTTCCTTTATATCAACAAATTAATGCGTACTACCATTTACCACAAAATTAATAATAATTGTCACTTTCGTTGATGTTATCTTGGAAGATATGGCACTTTTGCAGTGGAAAAATAACCTCCCGAACCAGTGGTAGCTTCATTTGACATTCATAAGTGTTCTTGAAGGACCTAAACTGAATAAACACTTTTCATTTTCATTTTCAAAAAGATTCTAATGATAGATTTCTAACACTTCATTATTTTTAGGAGCCCTCCAATAACTGCTTGCAATTTCTAAGGGCATGGAAGTATCCGAATGGTCAAGCATATTATCAGACAATCATTTCATAAAAAAACATACTGTTAGATAATTTAATGAAACGCGTATTAAGAACACATTAAATTAAATCATGTCCAGAACATACAGTTTCAATTTTGTTAATTGACAATGTTATAACAATGAAGTGTTTTTAAAATGAGAGCCAAGAATACTACTTTTATAAACAAATTTTTATTTAAAAGATTTATTTAAAATTTCATATTATTTAAAAAACTTAATAATTCCATTAAAATGGTAAAAAAGTAACATCATATTATAAACATGATTTAATATAATGTTTCGAAGTTAGCTTAGCAAAATTCAAATTTATATAGGTAATCTAAATAAATATAAAAACTCTTTTACAATAAAATTGAACGGTTAACGCTATTTATGAAGGTTAGGCAACAGTACCGTATCTTCCACTTTCGTATAGTGTATCTCTCAAATGAAATATCATTTACGACGTAATAACAGGGTAAATAGTACTAAAGACACGGTTCGAAGTAATATTAAACATAATATCCAAACATTAAATTGTATTAAGATATTTGGCACATTTAGTTCATGAGGGTAATTCTATGCAAAGCGTGACACCACAATGAATATATGTATGATTTTAGAGTTCTCTAACTTTGGAAGGACAATGCTTTTGTATGTTATGTTAGTATAATTTAAAATGGAAATGGGAGTAGGAATTTGCGAACAGGTTAACGAGGATCATGAATAAATACCTAAAACTATTGTTAAGGTTCATTTTAAGCCCGAAGAATTTACGTAATCATTGTACTTTTATATTAAAAGGACGCCATAATTAGGTCGTTGGTAAGAGTTATAAAAAATAATTTATGTCCTATATAAAAGTTGTCAAGTAATGCAGGGAAATAGGTGGGCTTAGCGAGTCTTACTTACGACCTAAAGGTATTAACGAGGAAGGTTAATATGACGTCATACATATACATATAAAATCTCACTTTCTATCTTTCACATACAGGATATGACAATAAATTTTGGATGATATGTTTCTCTTTTATCCATTAAACTGTCATTTATAATCAAGATATAATATTGATCCTAATTTTACATCGATACAATTAAACATTTCAATGTATATGTCTAAATAAATCTTTGATACAATAAAAATAATGGAAGACAAATTAACAAACTCAACACTGTATCTACGATAAAAAATATTATTAAAATCAGACTATAAAATCAATTTGAACTAAAATCACAATAGCCAGGAACGGTTGCCGCCAGCAATGTACTTTTTTTGCACCTGAAACAAACAAAATTGCAATATATAATTTTCTGAATGTACAATCATCATCATCAGCTCATTAACGTCCCCGCCGAGGGGCACGAGCCTTCCCGTATAGGGTGATCAGGCCTTAGTCGTCCACGCGGGCCCAGTGCGGATTGGACGACTTCACACACAACCTTCGAATCTCTTCGCAGGCGTGCATGAAGGTTTCCTCACGATGTTTTCACCGTAAGAGTGTCGGATAACGTACATATATTTTCGAAAATTCAAAAACACATTGGTACGTGTCGGGATTTGAACCTCAGCCCTCCCGGTAGGAAGGCGACAGTCTTCACTATTGAGCCACTGACGCTCCGAATGTACAATAAATTATTGAAATCAGGTTACATTGGAAACGGTTACAGAGCGGCATAACCTAGCATTCTTTTCTAAGAGAGTGTATTATTACCAAAAACACCTCTTTAATAATGTAAATAAATATCTACTGATATGAACACAGCGCCAACCAGTCCGTAAGCATTTAGCCTGTAATATAGGTACTAAACAACGCATACATACATATTATACATATAAAACACCTAGACCAATGCACCAAATACAAACAGGCATGTACACAAAAGTTTGTACTGCCCGGGGATTGAACACTTGGTGTGAGAATCGACGTCTCAACCATTACACCAAATGGGTCGTCCAATATGATCACTTTGTAGCTTACTTATCAGTCTTTAATAGTCCACTACTTTACTGAGGCCTCCTTGACTCTTTCAAAAGTCTTCCTATTATCATACGCTTGCCTGGCGTAATCAAAAACTAGTTCTACCTATAAAAGATCAGTTGCAATAAAAGAGAACTGCTTTGTATTATCTTCTCAATGTTTTGTGCCGCCTTGTATGGCACCTACGGGAGATAATTGTAGGGACAATGTATTCTAATCAGCCGTCACATGTAAATTTCTTACAAGCCGGGATTACCCTACCCGTATGTTCACGGATGTTTAACGAATCATTATCATCAATCTGATACTGTTCGTCCCCAAATATTGTCTTCCTATAATAACTGCAGAATTTGTTATATTATTCTTGTTATTTCCTGTTAATTTCATAATGATATGTATTCGCAATGAGCAGCAAAATCCTTATCTTTTCGTAACAAATGTATTATTTCCAACTCATATTACCAGGTCGTAGACTCGATATTGAGTCGTCTAGGTAGAATAAGAGTGCTTTGCGTTTTGTGTTACAAGATAAGGGCACTGTGGCTGAAATTATCGGTATAAGAGACTAACATCTTGTTGTCTGGATGACGGGGCGTGCGGCAATTGATGGAGAATTATATTGTTATTAGTAATTGGTCTCTTTCAATATCATTCTGTCATGGTCAGGCGTATGACTTACTATCAGGTGAGCCTCCGGACCTTCCTGTCCACTTGATATATAAAAAAACCTAGGAAATAATACATTTGTTACAAAAAATAACTAAAGGGATTAAATTCCATAACTCTTAGTTTCATATATAGTAAGTTCTTTATACCAAGCAATTGTTAATTCAATTATAATAACAGTTTATAAATGGTGTAAGTTTCAAAAAATATCTCAGAAGAAATATAGGAAGTTGAACTAAACAAATGAGATGCCAGTAAGTGATTATGTTTAATGATGAAAGAAAGCAACAAAGCCACGTACAAGCTTCCCTAGAGGCTAATGAATAGACGTGCAAAATTAAATAATCAACTCTTATGCATAACCATTTTAAACAAACACAATATAAACCCAAACAACAGACCATATTACGGATTTGCAGATCAAACACAAAGATAACAATGGTACAAAGTCAAAAGGAAAAGATTAACTAACAATGAATTATACTAACACAAACATTGCCAATAAACGTTACAATGTATTAAAAAACGGGAAATCGTATTCGATTTTTACTTCTAATAAGAAGCCGCAAAAATCATTGGGCTGTAGTGAGGTAAACGCACGTTATCATTCCCGCTTCAGTGCTCCCAGTCGCGAATACACAATTACTTGCGGTAACATTGTCAGTATTTTTATTTATAATATTGTCTACAATTCGATAAGAGTATCAACGGCTTACAGCTTCGCAAACAACAGCCTTATCGCATCGGTTTACCTCGATGATATGTTTATGCGTAGTCTAATTTTCAGATCAATAAAATTGTGTAGATAGGGAAGCAAATAGTTGGAGCACACACCCGAGTTTCATATCCCCCCTAATATTTATTCAAACGCTCTCTCTCTGGTCTCTATTTGATATCATATTATTTGACTGTTCAAATACTTTTTCCTTGGGGTCGGGGAGCTGCAAGAATTGATTGTACGCGGTACGTGCTGAATATTTATGAGAGTTAAGTGTGTGTATGTGAATCGCTGAATGTTTAATCTCTATTTGGAGGTATGAAAGCGACCCTGGCGGTACTTCGACCGCATCCAACCGTTGGAACTACACATAGACATAGTGACTATTACTTAATTCAAAATTAGCTGACAAATTTAAGGCGAAATCAGAATTTTTCAATCTCTGCACTCGGTTCGAAGAAATGTCCTTTATAGAAATTCTTAATGTGGTGCATACTCACTTGAACAGGTTAAGTATCCAATATAGCTACCTCCGTTGGATATAAAATGTTATCGCTAGTTTAAAATATTTTATAGAATTACTTAGCCGCAGTGCCGTTGTAGTTTCTCTTTTCTGAACTTCTAAAGAAATATTCACTTATTATCTTAATAACTGCGATACGAGTACTCAAACTTTTAGTTTTGTACCGATGTATATAGTACAATACTCTGACACTTATAGGGTTTACTCATATCCTAAAGATATTATGAAAACCGTCATATTTTAAGTAAAAGATGCTAAGATAACTAAATTTAAGGAGTTCATTAATTTTAAATGACTTCAGTATGAAATCGACTTATTTAAAATAAACCATGATGTGCGCCAAAATAAAAGAAATTCGTAAACAACAACGTTTTTGATACATTACTTATTATCCCTGAATTATTGAATACCGCCTAATCATGTTCCCTTCAACAATGCCACATGACCCGTGGTTAAAGGAAACAGCAAATAGCAATGCAGTGACTCCTAAAAAATTAAAATACCTACGCGTTTTTCCATCAAGATAAAAGCCTGAATACTAAGACTCGGTTGCCCGAACAATTGCCACATCCAGGCGTCGTCACATATTCCGTTCAACCCATTTCACCGAGACTTCTCGGAGTACATTTATTTTTACCATCGCAGGGGAAAGAGAATAGACATTTTTAATAATGCAGTATATTGTTACAAAGAATACAAAGCTGGCAAAGCCCACAGTAGCTCGAGAGTCGCTTTGAAGACCGTATTACGTATTAAATATTAAGTTTAGGTTCTTTAATAGCATGTAATTAGGTTAGGGTTAGTCGACGACTTATTCGGCTTACGCTACGAAACGGAGCGTATTGTCAAATGTCGGTGAAAGGGGGATTAGACCACAAAATGCGCGAGGAATATTTGATGTAATGGAAGAGACGTTCATGCGTAAGAATAAACAGCAAAATAAACACGCCTTAGCGTTGAATAAATATGTTTTGAAATAAAACAAGTGAGTGGGTACTGATACTGTGCATAAGTAGGGTGGAACGATAGTGTAGCATTAACATAACAATGCCGATGTTTGAGTTGGGAAATAGAATCGTTTGTATGTGTTTAATACCATGAGTTGTTATTATTAAAATTAGGTCCTGACGGAAAAAGGGTTCTATGATTTAGAGGTAAATAACTAGAAAACGCAAGCAACCGAATACTAAAGCAGGATCAACAGAAGTATCGGCTGAAACGATCATGCTTTAAAATGTTTATATCGACCGTTGAAGCTGTTTCATAAGAAGCAGGGGTAAAATGACATTGATTTCGTAAACTTGTGATTACCAATATGTTTTATTTTCTATATTTTTTTGTCTGTCTCAATTTAAGTTAAATGATTCGCAGATACATAATAAATTGCTTTTAACGACACTAAATACCATCGATGTGGAAAAGATACATGAAGATAATGTATACTCGTCAAAATTAAATTAAATTAGATAGAAATAAATAAATAATGGGAAGGCATAAGTCCAGCAGTGTACTAAGATAGAAATAATAATAAAAGTCAATGTGAAAAAAACCGACAATAATTATATGGATTTCAATTTTACAATATGGCAATGTCAACACTTCAATAACTATGATTAAAATGAAAGCAGTAATAAATCCATTTTGAGTAACTTGAAATAACGGTAACGTTAAAGTTTCGTTTCTTCCTTCGTAATTATCATCGTTTATTGAAATCTAATTAAGTTCTCCTTTACAAAAAAAAAATCCATTTAACCGCGTTAAATTAGGGCACTTAAAAATATTATCCTAAAATATATTTAAGGATCTTATTTATCTCTAAATATCGAAAATAATATTTATAATAATAGATAAATTAAATAGAGTAAATTAATATAGTAATCAATGGTGTGGACTGTCGCCCTCTTCAAATCCTGCCACGTACCAATGTATTTTAGAATTTTCGAAAAATATATGTACGTTATCCGACGCTATTACGGTGAAGGAAAACATCGTGAGGAAACCTGCGCACGCCTGCGAAGAGATTCAAAGGTTGTGCGTGAAGTCGTCCATCCCGCACTGGGCCCGCGTGGAATACTTAGGCCTAACACCCTATACGGGTAGGCTCGTGCCCCTCGGTGGGGGCATTTAATGAGCTGATGATGATGATAGTAAATTAAAAAGTAATCCGCTTTAATTTAACTGCGGGAAGAACAATAAAAACCTATTGTTTTACGAGTTTTAGCCCATCAATTGAGAGCAAGCAGTAGTAGCTTCATTTAACATTCATAAGTGCCTTTCTCGGGCCTAAATTGAATAAAAATAATGGATGTAAATACATTTTATTTCCACAAAATTAGACATTACTCGTACAAGACGAGGACAATAAAATATACATAAACGAAAAAAAAGGAAAAACATATATTGCACAGATACGAAAAATAAAAAGTAATTCTCAGCTAGTGTTTTTTGTATCACAAAATGTACATGACGCTCAAGACGCTCATCTGATGGTAAGTCATACGCCTAACTGTGACAGAGATGCATTGATGGAGACACCAACAACTGATAGTGCTGCCGAACGTCAGCGCAAGCATTGTTATATTTGAAAGTTTATAGAATTAGATTTTGAAAAGTTCCTACCCAAAACTGCTGTACAGCAAAGCGTGACGTACCTGAGACTTGTTGCGGGTGAGGTGCTCGGTACACATGATGAGCAGCGTCTCGCTCCGGCGCCCGGTCCAGTTGTGCTCGGACCACGCTCGGACGCTCGGTCCCTGACACCTCGGTCCTTTGCACCGGCCTGGTCACATTCACGCGGCGTACGCCTGCAAATTGTCTTATTGTTTGACGAGCCTAATANAAAAGTTCTACCCAAAACTGCTGTACAGCAAAGCGTGACGTACCTGAGACTTGTTGCGGTGAGGTGCTCGGTACACATGATGAGCAGCGTCTCGCTCCGGCGCACGGTCCAGTTGTGCTCGGACCACGCTCGGACGCTCGGTCCCTGACACCTCGGTCCTTTGCACCGGCCTGGTCACATTCACGCGGCGTACGCCTGCAAATTGTCTTATTGTTTGACGAGCCTAATAAGCTGATGGGTTTGAACAACATGATATATTACAACTGGAACGAAGAACACCGAGGATAGCACTTGAAAATCCAATTTTTTATATCATGATCACGACGGTTTGTTCGCTCACTTGGTGGTGAGTCGTCGAGATACGTCTGTTCATGACAGATACTCTGTTAAAGGAAATAACTTCCAGTAGACAGTAGTAACAATTATATCATAATTATTAAGTAACAGGTCAAATCAAAGACGAGTTTATTGTATCTGATCATGTGTTAAAGTAAATTGTTAAGCATCAAAGATATATATTATTTATTTACAAAGAAAATATATATCAAACCAAGCATCAACTGAATACCCAAAACATTGATAACTTAACAGTCAATCAACGCGCTTTTACAATACTTTCCCAATTAAAACTAACCAATTCTGCTGTTAGTTAATTCAGAAGTCGAAGGCGTTTTAAAATGAACGTCGCGACAAAGGGATTAAAGAGAATTCGAGTCCGCGTTAAAGTTTAATAAATCGCGGAGCGGTTTAGTGAGGAACTTCGAGAATGTTGGATTAATGGACAACTTTTACAATGTTCTGTTTGTTATATAACCTTAGTGTTCAAAATTCTGTTTTGTCTTGGCTAATCTTATCGACCTTGATGACTTTAAGTTCTTTCAGTAGCGTTGTAGTAATGTTTGTAATTTAATTTCAATTAAAGTTAGAAATTTGTAACATCTTTCAGAATATTATTTAAGTCATCATTATCATCAGCCTACTCCTGTCTACTGATGAACATAGGCCTCTCCAATAACACGCCACATATATCTATCTACCGTTTTCGGATGCCAACTGCTACCGGCCGTTTTACTACATCTTGTTGGAGGTCGCCCCACGCTACGCTTTCCAAGACGTGGTCTTCACTCCAGAATACGCTTGCTCCAACGGTTATCGTTCTGCGACAGATATGTCCAGCCCACTGCCACTTCAGCTTGCTTATTCTTTGGGCTATGTTGACAACTTTGGTTCTTTGTCGGATCACCTCATTTCTGATTCGATCCAACAAGAAACTCCGAGCCCGCATAGCCCGCTGAGCGACTTTAAATTGATGGACCAGCCGCACTGTCAGTGTCCACGTTTCTGCACCATACGTCATTATTGGTAAGACGCACTCATTAAACATTTTAGCCTTCAGGCATTGTGGGATCAGTGATGAAAACAATCGACGTAATTTAACATATGCTGCCCAACCGAGCTGTACTCTCCTTCGAACCTCCCTCCCGAAGTTGTTCCTACCTAACTGCAATGTTTGCCAGGTAAACATACTCTTGAACCTCTTCGAGAGGAATGCCGTTAAGTGAGATCGGTTCCGGATCGACATGCTCATTAAACATGATCTTGGTTTTATCCAAGTTCATCCGGAGACCGACGAGAGCAGAAGAATCAGCCAAACTTCCACGGTTTCAGCCACGATGACGATGTCATCTGCAAATCGCAAGTGTGTTAGATGTTCCCCGTTAATATTTATGCCCCGCCCTTTCCAGTGCACCGTCTTGAACATATCCTCCAAGGCATTAGTAAACAATTTCGGGGATATAACGTCCCCTTGTCTTACTCCTCGACGCAGATGGATAGGTCCAGACTGCTGATTCTGTACTTGGACGGACATTGTTGCAGACTCATAAAGATTTCTCAACACTTGGATATACCGCCAATCGACTTGGCACCGTTGTAAAGACTCCAAAACAGCCCAGGTTTCAATAGAGTCAAAAGCTTTTTCATAGTCAACTAATGCTAAGCACAGGGGCTGATTATATTCTTCTGTTTTCTGAATAATTTGCCGCACTGTGTAAATATGATCTATGGTACTATATCCTCTTCGAAACCCGGCCTGTTCGGGGGGCTGAAATTCATCGAGTCTACGTGCGATACGGTTTGTAACTATTCTGGAGAAAAGCTTGTAGACATGACTCAAGAGGGATATAGGTCTATAGTTCTTCAAAAGATTCCTGTCTCCTTTCTTGAAGAACAAGATAACAATACTCATGCTCCATGCCTTTGAAGTACTCCCCGAAAAAAGAATAGAATTAAATATATGTTGAAGCTGCACAAGTAAAGACTTACCACCTGCCTTTAGAAGCTCCGTGGTAATTACGTCTTCACCGGGGGCTTTTCCATTTTTAAGCTGTCTCAAGGCCATCAAGATTTCATCTTGGTTGGTTTTTGGCAACTCGCCTGAGTAGTGGCGAACTAAATAGTTTGGCTCTAAAATCATTGGAGTCGGATCTGGAAGGTGACACTTTTGATTTATAAAGGTCATCGTAAAAGTCTTGAATTTCCGCCAAAACCTCCGGCTTAGAAGCAACCAGTTTTCCTTCACATGTAGTCAGTTTCGTCAGATGGGCTCGACCTAGCTATTGTTGGAACACTTTTGACCCCAGATTTCGCTCGATCGCCTCTTTGATGGAACGTGTGTTGGAGCTTCGGAGGTCACGCCGTATCAGTTTATTAATGTTTTTATTTAGTCCTGACGAAGTGATCGCAGTATTTTCGTGTCGTTTTTGCATAAGATGCAAAGTCTCTGGCGAAAGTTTAGACACTTTACTGGTGCTTTGAGTTTGGCGGAATTTCATCCCTTCATTCCGAAGAATATCCACCACGCGTTCGAGCTCCTGGTCGATTTCCTGATTATTTGTGATTTCCAAGGCTTCATATCGGTTCTTCTAATTTAACTGGAATGTTTCAAACTTAACAGATATCGATAGCATATTTGGTCGAAGCGTATACTTCATCAAACGGGCGCGTTCAAGCTTGTACTCAATATTTAAGGTGCCTCGTACTAAACGGTGATCACTTCCGGTATTGAACCTATTGATCACGGAGACATCTCTAAATATGTGCCGCTTGTCTGTCATGATGAAGTCTATCTCATTTTTAGTTACAGTGTCAGAGCTTTGCCACGTCCACTTTCTTTGAGGCTATTTTTTGAAGAAAGTATTCATCAACGACAGCCCCTCTTTCTCCAGAAAGTTGACGAGCATTTGTCCCCTGTTATTTCTGCTTCCAAAACCGTGTGGCCCCACTATCGATTCGCTGCCTATGCGTTTCACAACTTTGGCGTTAAAATCTCCCAACAACGTTGAAGCAACCTTTTGTGTAGTGTGTAGGGCATTGGAAATACTGTCGTATATTTCTTCCACTTCGTCATCAGAGTATGTCGAAGTCGGTGCGTACACTTGGACTACTTTAAGCTTATACCTGTTCTAATATCCCCTTATATCTGTCTATTATTTAAGTAAGTCAAGTATAAGGTAACTTATTTGTGGATAAGGTGGTGGTTACAATAATTATTTCCAAAAAGTGTGTAAATCCTGCAGAATAATTATTTTTAAGAGACAAACTAAATATTGGTTAATTATTTTACACAGTTTACTCTCTAAAAAACGATAGATTTAAAAAAATATGTTTACTTATAAAAGAGGTAAGCAAGCAAACACACAGTTTTCACACTGTTATGGGGTTACTATCAACTCTTTAACACCTTTTAATCCCAACCAAGGTCTTCAGCAAATTGTATAATAAATTTACCACCTTAAATTTAATTTGATTATATGTTTTTGTTGCCCTTCGACCCGATGGACCCACGACTTGCGAAAGGTCGTTGGTGGAGGCTGGATGAGAAAGGCGGAGGACCGGGATATCTGGCGCAAAATGAGAGACCTATGTCCAGCAGTGGACTGCGATAGAATAGGTATTTTTTATTATAATTAATTGTAGCCTGGTGGGGTAAAAAGCTAATCACGGCTTGGAGAAAACCCGC
Organism: Leucinodes orbonalis; assembly: GCA_019425675.1. Lineage (NCBI taxonomy): Eukaryota > Metazoa > Arthropoda > Insecta > Lepidoptera > Crambidae > Leucinodes > Leucinodes orbonalis. The sequence continues at coordinate 174,176 of PQWD01003234.1, forward strand.
TATAAGACAGTTAAAAAAAAACAATCTTTTCTAAAATTAGAATTATCTCGTTGTCTTTGCAACTTATCTCAGTCTTCTTCGAGACAAAGGTCTTCCACATTTTGTGCCAGTAAATAACCAGTCTTTAGCTTTTTGCATCCAATCTACACGGTTGACCTTTGCAAGACTTAGGTCAAATGGCCCAAAGAGGGTCCTATGCTGCACTTGCCAAGACTTATTATTCGGTTCATTGATTTCATATAGAGACTGAATATTCTGGCAGTACACCTTACGATTCTAGTTTAATATCTACTAGGTAAAATATGTTTGTATAATAAAGGTATATTAAACGTGTTTCCTTTAAAAATCAAAAGAGAACTCTTCAATCTGCCTTTATAATAATTTCAATATGGAGGGTTAATTTTGAAGTATAAAGCAAAACGCAAAATATTGCCTGTCATTAATTTGCTAACAAAGTTATACGGTAGGGTTTCTCAGAAGACCCAACCTTCCGAACCGCTTGTTCGTCTTTTATCTTAATTGTTTTATATTGAATAAAAAATCTGTAGATTATAACGGGCTTTTTAGATATAATCTTTTTACGCCTGATTTATTTTGAATGAAGACCCAACATAAGAAAACTTCCTGGTATCCTACATCTAAAATAATTTGTTCTAAATTAAATCCTTTCATTGGATGAAAAATAAAATTATTACCTATTGAACTCATTAATGAGACTAAGCAGGTATATGCAAAATCATTATGATTTAAATATACATAATCGTAAATATCACGTTAATTCGGCAAGTTACGTCAGGTCTTCACGTCGACGATTCCGCAATGCTTAAAGACAAAAGTCTTTGAGCAATGCGTCCTACCCGTACTTACATACGCAGCTGAGACATGGAACACTGACTGCGGGATTGGTTCACAAGTTCAAAGTCACTCAACGCGCAATGGAGCGAGCTATGCTCGGGGTCTCTCTTAGGGATAAGATAGAAATGATTTAATCCGTAGAGAACTAAAGTTACCGACATAAGCCGCCGGATCAGCAAGTTGAAGTGGCAGTGGGCTGGCACGTATGTCGCAGAACCGATGCCGTTGGAGCAGACGAGTTCTGGAGTGGAGACCGCGTCTCGGCAAGCGTAGCGTAGGAGCCTCCGGCCCGATGGACCGAGACTTGCGAAGGTCGCTGGTGGAGGCTGGATGAGGAAAGCGGAGGACCGGGATATCTGGCGCGAAATGGGGGAGACCTATGTCCAGCAGTGGACTGCGATAGGTTGAATAGGTAAATATCACATATTAATATCAATAAAATACCAAAAAAAAATTCAAAAGAAAACTCTATATTTTATTTCTAGTTCTTATGATCCTTCCTTTATATGTAAACTAGGGATGCATAATGGCAACACTTATCATTCGGTTTGTGATGATAAATACTGTTTTTAGGCATGACTAAACGAGTATTTTAATAGTGAGACTTATATATACTTATTACGCGCTGTTATGTGATGTGGCTAAAGGTTTAAAAAAATCATAAAACCATTCTCGTAATCATTCCCTTTCAGAAAAGTCTTCCAAGAAAATCTCTTTGAATTGTATATTCTTCAGCATCACTTTTTAAAGTTCTGTTACTATAAAAGTGTATATTTGTAAATAACACAAACAAACATACTACACAGTATTTAAAGATAATAAATCTAATGTACTTTTATAATCTGTAGCAAATAGAACAATTGGATGAAAAACTTGTTAGTTCATATTTACCTGCCGAATATATTAAAATCTTGTTATTGTAATAACCCAAATCATGTTGTTATTTCTTTTAGCGAAAGAGATATGGTAACAATAAGGATACTAATAGCAAATATAAAACGAAACAGTAAGTAAACGGTGAAATACATGCAAATGTTTAGATGAAGTTAATAAAAATATCTCAATACGAAAATGTAAACATATAACAGAAAATCCTTTAGTATGTTACTCACTTTCTTTATTGGCGTTGCTCTTCATTTCCGTCGCCTTTGGAGAAGTCGACGGCATGGGGATTTCTGTAGGATAACATTTTATTTTTATTCTTCATTGTGAGTAAAGTGAGTTGAATTCATGCACGCTTTAGCAGCAAAATTATATGGATACATGACATCCTTGGTTAGACGAAAAAGCGTTTTAATGTTCGATTTCTTAGTTTACTATTAAAGAATAGGCCACCAAGAGCAAAGCATAACAATCAAAAATCTATCCAAGCTTTTTGTCTGAAGTTCCAAGTATTGATTTCATTCAGTTTTTTACCATAAAGATTCTGATGGATGACTTTCAAGGTTTTAAGGTATACGTACAACAAATTATATTTCTGCAACTATAATTAAAGAGTTCCATACGGACATCTCAAACTGGCAAATCAACGTTAAGTCCTGCTATTGTTTTAGCTACACAAACAATACATTTAATCTCATTCTTACCGTAAAGTCTGATAGATCCTTCCGTTTCTCCTAAAGAATTTTTAGAGATGCATCTGTAGTTGCCAAAATCACCGGTTTGTAGATTCCGGACAGTTAATTTCATGTGCGCTCTGGTAACAAGAAAACGAATTCTAAATAAGAGTAAAATTTATGAATGTATACATGCAGCCAAAGGCATATTATGCAAAATATTTTCTGGAAACATTAAGTGTATGTAAGCGAAATATGTAACTTTTTGGATCTACAGTTGTTGGTGTACAGATGATGCCATATTTAGAATTGGAAATCAAAATTCTAAGGGTCTTTTGATACAATTACTAAGGTAAAGGCTACAAAATAATTCCAAATTAATAAAATAAAATAGTTATGTAACTTCTAAACAATTATCCGTTCTTAGAAATATCTCTACCAAGCAAAATAATCTCCTTCCATACACGCGTTATAGTTTGTGTTATAAAGTAAAGGACGAAATTGTATAATCACCAATACAAGAAGCAATTTGTTGTGTAAACCCTTTAACATTTACGTACCCTAAAATGTATTCTCAAATATGTACAAATGTAACAAAACTGGCATCATTTCTTTATCTATAATCGGTTTGTGATCTGTTTATTTTGTCCCTCGTCCTTGTCCATGGGTTGATGGACGTTTAATAATTCAGGCAGTATCGACGGATTTTTGTTTGAGATGTAAGTGATTTGGTATTTACTTACTTTAACAGCCCGTGCAGTTCACTGTTAAACTAAGGGTTTCCTTACTATGCTTAGTGGCGATCAGATAACGCATTTTGTCTACGATTGCATACTTTTTCATTGACTGCGTGACGATAATAGTAATGGTTTCATGGTTTGCGGCATTTTTTGAAGTCGAACGTATACGACCTATAAAGTTATTAGTAGAGCATTCCTATTCTTTGCTGATTCATCCTAAGCCACCACTTACGTTACTAAGGTTCGATGGTGTCTCACCTCGTATCTCGAGGGGAACCTCTTAGTAACAGCCTCTTTTGCGATTTATCCTGATTGGCAAGGACAGCTGAATCACCTAATTGTCTAAAATGGAAAATGAGTACGTGCTTCGAGGGAAACTTTAAGCCATCGATCTCTATAATTTAAGATTAGAAGTCGTTAAAACCCATCAGTTTACAGGTTGATATTTTTTTTTAAGAAACGGAATATATAAAAAGAGCTTTTATTGAAAAGCACAAAAAGTATTGTTACACAATTAATTACTTAAGGTATATTTGGAAGTATTTAGCGTGGGCGAATACTGTCTCAACCACGTGTCATTTCAGACGTTTCGTAATTTAACTCATTATTGTCTGTGTCATTCTCACAGAGAAAGGAAAGCCTAATGTCCACATGTTATGATAGGATGTGGAATGGAAATTTATTATTGTATTTGCAACTATAGCAAGAATATTAATATGATAGGTAGATTTTGGCTGCAATCACCTCAAAAATATTTGTATAATTATATGAATGCAATCACCAAATCAAATATAATTCTTTGGAACAATATCTTTTTCATAGAAATAATTTGATGCTGCCTACAGAGAACAATGAAACCCTGATATATAATTATACAAAGTTCCATTTTAATATTGGAATCACTTAAGTAAGTTCTTATAACAATTATCAATATCTCAAAATGGTGGAGACCTATGACCAGCAGTGGACTGCAATAGGTTGAAGAGAGAGAGAGAACAATTATCTTGCATGTATGATGTTCACCGTGAGGTGCTGAGGTCTGTGTGCGGGCGTGTGTGTTTGTGTGAGTGTTTTCAATTCTATATTTTCTTATGTGTTTGACCTTTTCTTATTAAAATCCTATTGATAACTGGATTTGATTTGGAATGTGACACGATTAAATCAT